>JAXQQM020077040.1:0-149519 GCA_034641835.2 Pinus albicaulis
TCCTTCTTTCGATTCCCTCATGACATCAATCTCATCTAGTCGGGTCTGGGTAAGGCTCCACAACCTCCCTCTCCCTTGGTGGAATATCCCCTCTTTAACCAAAATAGGTAACATATTAGGAAAATTATATTATCGAGGGGCAAATCCCTGTTATATGTGTGGATATGGATTTATGTAAGGGATTTTGTGCCAATATCAAATTATAAGTTTTTGGATTCTCTTGGCTACAAAAATTGGACTATGAACATATTTGATTTCGATGGAGGGGTTGTTATGATATTGGGTATTCCACCAAATCCTATCCCAAAGCTAAAAATCCTACATCAAAGAAATCTATTCGAAAATTTCACTGTTGGGAAGGAGCCTCCTTTGATCACTTCTTCATCTCTAGGAGAGTCTTTCCTCTGCCCCCATCTATGAGGTGAAGGTGCATTAGCACTAAAATTTTTTGGAAAAATCCTAAGGAAAAAAAAAAACTGTGGATGATCCTTTCATTTCTTCCAAGGATAATATTTCAGGTGTCTCTCTAAGATCCCTCTTAGTGAATGACTATACTTCTTCCAATGAACCTCTTTAAAAAGAAGCAAATATTTTAGTAGTAAACCAAGTTAAGATAATCATCACTAATCAAGCATTTCAAAATTGTGAATCCTAATAACGTAGTGGGAAAGATTGGTGTATCGATTTTAAATGGCTTACTGAAGGATCTACTTGGCATAAAGAGTAATATTGTTGAACTCTTAATTCAGGTTTCTGGTCTATCCATATCTGCATCCCCTCGGAGCCCAAATTCAAAAATCTCCAAAGGGATTACCTCATATGAAATATATGTGAAGGTTCCTATCACTGACTCCTATCACCGAGGCATATTTGGGTATTGTGAGGTGAGAAAGTTCTCTTGTTACCTCTTTAAATTCTTCCAAAAACCTATCTCCTAAGCATGATTGCATTTCTTTGGATAAATATAAAACTATTGTGGACTCTTCATAGCCTATGCCCATTTTTGACTTTAAAGGAAAAGGGGTCCCATGGGTGGCTCATGTGGAGGCATTTCTACCCCCTCTGGAATGAAAGGAAGACTACAAAATTCAAAAGTTTCTTTAAGAAATGGAAATACTGTGGAACCAACAAGAAATGGGCCTTGAATCTGAATAATTCTCCAAGAAAGGTGAAAATGCACTCCAATTTTTTTTTAATAATTAGGAATATTTTGCAAAGTCATATGTATTCTAGGGATTTTTTTGGAAAGTCTTTAAGTAGAAAAGTTTCATCTAGTATACACTTCGTGAAAATTTCACAAGATTTTGGTTCGTTCCTCGATGTTCTTCCTAAATATTCAGAGTCATTTGGATTATTTGTTCTGAGAAATTGTAATTTCTTCTTTTTATTAAGATAATTTTTAGCTATTCCTTTAAAAAAATATTGTCATATTTTCTCACTTATTTTTTGTTAGCATCTCACATTAGAACTCTAAAAATTAACAAAAATAAGAAAATAAATAAAAGACAATCTTATTTCATACTCTTAAATGAAAGAAGGAAGAAAAAAGATCAAAACTAAAACAAAAGATTTTAAAATACATTCCATAATCTAATTTACAATTTGAAGATGCAAACCAATTTTATGATAGCCAAATTCCAATTGTTGAGATTTTATGTTCTAAATAAAATAGGAAAAATCTCAGTAGGTGACAAAAATTAGGAATTAGCTCCTAGATTAGCTCCAGTTTGTTGGGAGGGAGTTAATGCATGCTAAATTTGAGTTGAGAGGATTTATGAGGCTGTTAGATTCTCCTGCTATATAACAGGTCTCCATACGTTTGTTTTGGTGAGAGTGTGTGTGAATTGTAATCTCCTGTTTGAATTAATAAGATTGCCAATGCCCTGTTGTGTGGACGTAGCCCAGGAGGTTTGGGTGAACCACGGTAAAAACACTGTGTCTTTATGTGCTTGATTAAATCTGCTGTGTGTTAATTGTTTAATGAATTCCGCTGTGATTATTCCAACAATTGGTATCGGAGCATGTTGGAGGAGCGCGCAGTGGCGGAGCTGCATATTGCTGCGTGGAGGTGCGTTGAATGGTACTGCCTGGAAGGTGCTGAGTAAACCTGCGTGGAGTTCCGACTTGCATTGAAGGTGGAGCTGCGTATTGCTGCGTGGAGTTCCGACTTGCATTGAAGGTGGACTGTTATTCTGTTGCCGACGCACACCTGCATGGATTAATTGAATTTTCACTGTTGCAAAGCCGATTGCAGAAGCCGCTGCCTGCCTGCGTTGGAAATTTTCTGCATAGCCGTTGTCTGGACTGTTAAATTCAAATGCCAGAGCGTATTTGAAGTTAAGTCGATTTATAACGATTTATAACGCTGGCTCATGCGTTATAAGAAAGAAAAGTCGATTTGCTGCGCACGCACTGTACACCTGCGTGGAATAAAAAAAAATCGATGTCAATTGGTTCCATTCATATTGCAGGTCAAACCGCCCTAGCGTTCCATTCATATTTGAATAAATCGATTTGGAATTTGTTTTTTAAAACATTTTATAATCGATTTTCTTTTATGAAGTGCCATATATATTAAGTGCAATCGATTTGTGTTAAAGGTTTTTTTAACATCGTTTTTTTTATAAATCGATTTAAGGGGGTGGCACTTTATTTATATTGAAAAGAAGGGTGGCCATTATAAAGTAATTTGTAATTTTAAATTACCATTTGCATATGGTAAAAGAGTAAAGTTTTTATGAAGTTTTTTTTTTAACATCGATTTATATAAATCGATTTGAGGGCTTTGTATGAAGTGAAAGGCAGTGAGAGGCACTTAAAGGAAGGCAAGGGCAATTTCTTTTTTTTTTTTAAAAGGCATTTTTAATTAAAAGGGCATTCTTTATTTGAAAATTGGTTCTGGAGATTACTGTGTTTTTTGCTGAAACAAGATGGCGAAAACTCAAAATGCCCGGTTTGAAATTGAGAAATTCAATGGCAAGAACAACTTCGAGATCTGGAAGGTAAAGATGCACGATATGCTGGTTCAACAAGGCGTGGCAAAAGCACTGTTGGGGAGGAGCAAAAGGCCTTCTTCCATGACGGAGGATGAATGGGTTGAGTTGGATGACAGAGCTCTGAGCGCAATTCGGTTGTGCCTGGAAGATGACGTTCTGTTCAACATTGTGTCAGAGAAGACCGCCGCAGGCTTGTGGATAAAGCTCGAGAAGCTCTACATGACGAAGTCCTTGACAAATCGGATTCTCCTGAAGCGGCAGCTATACAGTTTGCGGATGAAGGAAGGTACCTCGGTTACTAACCATCTGAATGTTTTCAATACTCTATTGGTACAATTACAAAGTCTAGATGTAAAATTTGATTCAGAGGATAAGGCAATAACTCTAGTGTGTTCATTGCCCGAATCGTGGGATCACTTTGTTACTTCCATAAGCTTTAGTACTGCAGCCGTCCTTGAGTTTGACGATGTGGTTGGAGCCTTGTTGTCTGAGGAGATGAGGAAGAAGTCGAATGCAGACACCTCTACATCAGAGGTAATGATGGCCAGAGGTCGCTCGAGAGAGAGACACTCCGGGGGTAAGCATAGCAACTCTCGTTCAAAGTCTAAAGGAAAGAAGACAAAGGTGAAGTGCTGGCATTGTGGGAAAACTGGACACCTGAAGAAGGAGTGCTTGAAGCGACAGCAGCAAACTTCTAAAGCAGATTCTTCGACAGAGAAGAAGGAGGCAAATGCGACAGATACAGGTTCGGCATCTGGTTCAGGTATGAGCGACGAAGTGTTGTCTGTTAATATGTCAAATCATGATCAACATTGGCTGTTAGATTCCGGTGCATCAAACCACATGTGCATTCATAGAGAATGGTTTAAGACGTATAGATCAGTTAATGATGGAGTCGTGTACATGGGTAATGATGTCACATCTAATATTGTTGGGATAGGAAGTATACAACTGCAAATGTTTGATGGCACAACTAAATTGTTAACAAATGTGAGACATGTTCCAGACTTAAGGAAAAATTTGATTTCATTAGGAGCACTTGATTCGAATGGATATAAAACTGTAATTCAAGGTGGAGTTATGAAAATCTATAAAGGTATTTTACTAGTAATGAAAGCTAAGAAAGTAGGAAATCTATTTCAGTTAGAAGGAAGAACAGGGTCAGATCATGTGTCTACGGTGTCTGAACATGACAGTAGTTCCATTCGCCTATGGCATCAAAGATTGGGCCATATGAGCGAAAGAGGGTTAAAAATTTTGGCTGATCGCAAGTTACTTCCTAATCTAAGGTCTCGAAAGTTAGATTTCTGTAAACATTGTCTGTTTGGAAAACAAAGTAAACAAAAGTTTAAAACAGGCAAACATAATAGTAAAGGCATACTTGATTATATCCATTCAGATGTTTGGGGACCAGCCCCTACAACCTCATATGGTGGTTCGTCTTATTTTGTATCATTTATTGATGACTTTTCTAGGAAGGTCTGGGTCTACATGTTGAAAAGGAAGTCTGATGTTTTTTCAGTTTTCAAGCAGTTTAGAGCATTGGTAGAAAACAACACTGGTAGAACAATAAAATGTTTAAGAACTGACAATGGTGGTGAGTTTACTTCCAAGGAGTTTGACAGCTATTGCAAAGATGCAGGGATCGAGAGACATAAGACCACGGTTTATACTCCTCAGCAAAATGGAGTTGCTGAACGCATGAACAGGACTCTTCTAGAGAGAGCAAGGAGTATGCTGAGTAACGCCGGGTTGCAAAAGGAGTTGTGGACGGAAGCAGTGGCAACAACTTGTTATGTGATAAACCGATCTCCATCGACGGCAATAGACTGCAAGATTCTGCAAGAGGTATGGAAAGGACACCCTTGTGACTATTCTAAACTCAGAGTGTTTGGTTGTGATGCATATGCTCTAGTGCCTAAACATCAGCGAACTAAGTTAGATCCAAAGTCTAAAAGGTATATCTTTGTTGGGTATGGTGTCGGAACAAAGGGATATAGATTGTGGGATCCTACTACCCGCAAAATCATCATCAACAGAGATGTAAAGTTTGATGAATCCTCTCTTGTACAGTTAGATGTAGATAGAAAATTGAAACAGGATGATGTATTTGATTTTCAGCACATTCAGTTTGACAGCACTTTTAATGATAGTCATGATGACCATAGTTCAGATACTAGTCATGAACAGGTTTCAGAACATGAACAGGGTTCCGGTTTAGATCATGAACAGGTCTCAGATACTGATCGGCAAGAAGTTCCTACAGATGGTAGTCAACCAGAAACAACTTTAAGGAGGTCTACAAGGATAAAACGTGCTCCGAGAAGGTATGATGATTATGTTACTTCAGTTGCATTTACTGCTAATGACGATGAACCTCTGTGCTATCAGGAAGCAATAGAAGGTTCGAATAGTGACAAGTGGAAAGTAGCCATGAAGGACGAAATGATGGCCTTGAGTAAGAACGGCACGTGGGATCTGGTTGAGCTTCCGAAAGACAGGAAAACTGTGGGGTGTAAATGGGTTTACAAGCTGAAACGGGGTGTGAATGATACGGAGGACAGGTACAAAGCGAGACTGGTCGCAAAAGGGTTTTCTCAGAAAGCAGGCATAGACTTTCATGAGATTTTTTCACCAGTTGTTAAAATAGTTCCAATTCGAATTGTGTTAGCTTTAGTTGCTTTGTTTGATTTAGAGTTACAGCAACTAGATGTTAAGACTGCTTTTCTACATGGAGATCTAGATGAGGAAATTTATATGGAACAACCGGAAGGGTTTGTTCAGCATCGCAATAAGAAATTTGTCTGCAGAATCAAGAAGTCATTATATGGCCTGAAGCAGTCGCCTCGGCAGTGGTATAAGAAGTTTGATTCTTTCATGTTGAGTCAGAAATATGTTAGAAGTGAATATGATCATTGTGTGTATTTCAAGCAATTGAAAAATGGCATGTTCATTATCTTAGTGTTGTATGTTGACGATATGCTTTTAGCGAGCAAAAGCATTGATGAAATCAACAGGTTGAAGACTCAGATGGCAAGGACATTCGATATGAAAGATCTAGGAGCAGCAAGACAGATTTTGGGCATGGAGATTTTCAGAGACAGGAGCAATGGTAAGCTGTGGCTATCACAACAGAAGTATATTGAGAAAATACTTTTGAGGTTTGGTATGAATAATGTGAAGCCTGTGTCAGTCCCTTTTGCTTCCCATTTCAAGCTTTCTTCGGGTTTATGTCCTAATACAGATGAAGAAAAGGATTATATGTCTCAAATTCCATATGCCAATGTAGTAGGATGTTTGATGTATGCGATGGTTTGTACTCGACCAGATATTTCACATGCAGTTGGGGTTGTCGGCAGGTACATGGCAAATCCGGGTAAAGAACACTGGTCAGCAGTGAAATGGGTGCTTCGGTATTTGAGAGGCACAAGTAGTTATTGTATCACTTACAATAAGAGCAGTGAATATGTTTGTGGATATGTTGATTCCGATTTTGCAGGTGATTTAGATAAGAGGAGGTCAACTTCAGGGTACGTCTTTACTCTTGCAGGTGGAGCTATTAGCTGGATGTCAAAGCTACAGAACATTGTTGCTTTATCCACTACTGAAGGAGAATACATTGCTGCTTCTCATGCTTGCAAAGAGGCGGTTTGGTTGAAAGGTTTGCTTGGTGAATTTGGTAGGTTGCAGGACAACATCAGGTTACTTTGTGATAGTCGAAGTGCAATACATTTGGCTAAGAATCCGGCCTATCATAGTAAATCAAAGCATATTCCAATTAAGTACCATTTTGTAAGACAGGTTATCACTGAAAGGGGAGTCTCTCTTGAAAAGGTGCATACAAAGGAGAATTGTGCAGACATGTTCACGAAACCAGTTTTGTTAGAGAAGCTACGTTGGTGTTTGGCTTCTCTTGGCTTGCAGAAAAGATAAAATAATAATAACAGGGCATCAGGCTAATTGTTGTCAAGGTGGAGATTGTTGAGATTTTCTGTTCTAAATAAAATAGGAAAAATCTCATTAGGTGACAAAAATTAGGAATTAGTTCCTAGATTAGCTCCAGTTTGTTGGGAGGGAGTTAATGCATGCTAAATTTGAGTTGAGAGGATTTATGAGGCTGTTAGATTCTCCTGCTATATAACAGGTCTCCATACGTTTGTTTTGGAGAGAGTGTGTGAGGGTGTGAGAATTGTAATCTCCTGTTTGAATTAATAAAGACTGCCAATGCCCTGTTGTGTGGACGTAGCCCAGGAGGTTTGGGTGAACCACGGTAAAACTTACGTGTTTCACATTGCATGATTTATTTGCGAGTGTGTTTTGTCTCTTGTGCAATCTTGGCTCCAACAAAGTCGAACCTCATAGCAAAGATTCCTATGATAGCCTTTGATCAACTTGACTTTGTTAAGCAACCTTTCTAACGTGCCATCCACCATAATAGGAATTAATAGAAACACTCACGGGTAGATCCAAAATGCACATTTGAAGGAAGTTTGGACAAATAGAGCTCGAAAATATTTTTCAAAACTTTATCTAGTTCAAATCTATACTTCTTGGTATTTTAAAAGGATATTCCACTTTTGATAAGGTTATAATAATTATATTTTATGGAATTATAAATTATCTGAATTTTTTAATAATATTTATTATAATTTATTTGTTTATTAATTTTTTGATAATTATTAGTGATTGTTATGTGAATAAGTTTTATTTGATATTGTAATTTATTACTTTATTATTATTTTATTAATGGTTTATATTAGGGAAAATTTTGATTTTTTTATATAGTTTAGGTTTTATAATATTAATGGCTTATAAAAAGGAAATTTTGCATTTTTTTTATATATTTTTGGTTTTATATCATTAACTTGATTATTTACATTTTTAAAAAAATGAGCTAATTTTAATTAATCAAAAGCAATTTGATGTATTTTTTCATTAACAAAAGGTAGTTTTAGCATAAATAGTACCTGTAAGAAAGTTAATATTAGTTTAGATATCATTAAAAGTGTGGTCTCTAAAAAGGTCATGTGGTTTATAATAACGTCTAACCTCAATTTCATCATGAAACTAAATATTGTCTTCAATTACAATTTAATGTCTTATTGAAAATGCAATTAAAAAACTTATTATTATTATTGTAACTAGAGATACTCTCATGACAAAAGTTTGTTTTGACTAATATAATTATAACCACTAAGTACCCACAATTAATTCATAACTCATATTTAAATGATAAAAGTCTACTCCAATAGAGACCCTTATAACCACTAGATATTCACAATTTTCAAAATATGGTCATTATAACCACTAGATATCCTCAAATGCCCTACTATAAACATAGGTAAATTAAGATTTGAATCTATAACCTTTACTCAAAAAATACCTTAATAATACATCTTATCATCAACTACTATAAAACTCAAAAAACTAAAAAAAATATTATATATTCAAATACTTTCTTTACATCATTTTATTTTATTATATATATATATATATATATATATATATATATATATATATATATATAAACTTCCCATCTCAATCACTTTTACACACCTCATATTATACTTAAATATATTAAATATACCACATTAAAAAAAATAAAAAAAATTAGCATAACTTAATTGTGACATAAACTTGAAAATAAATAAATAAGTTAAATATTAATTACATTTAACCAATACTAATTACATAATAACAATACAAAATAAATTAGTAATTGAATTAAACTAAGTAGCAAGAACTAAAAATAAAATAAAATATTTATTTAAAAAATAAATAAATTATAGTATAGGAGATTTATAAATATTATGCAAATTAAATTTATAAGAACTTCATCATACCTAAATATTATAAAAAAATTAATAATAATAATAATTTAAGTGGAAACTTATTTTAAAAAAAATAATTTATTATATTTATTTATCATAATTTACTAAATTTACATTAATAAAAAATTATTTAATTAAGAGTATTTTGCAATTGCAATTCAATATTTAATAGTATAAAATAATAAATAAACAAACTATTAACACAAATAATTTAAAGAGAAATGGTAGATTGAACAAAATAAATATCTACTATATATATTTATTAAGTATTAAATTATAATTAACATAAATAAAAACTTATTTTTTAAACTACAATATATTTATAATTAGTTAATCTCTGATTGAGCATTTTAAACATACTAAGGGAATTAACAAGGCAGTGAAAACAATTACTCATAAACATACTCAAACTCAAATTGTAACATTTCTATATTTACATTAAGGGGCAGGTAGTCACTACTTGTAGCCTTGTTTTTTGTAACAAGCTACAAGCCCATTAATCGCTACACTAAAGAATTCTAATGTGTTTCAAATTTTTTTGTTTTATTAATATAAAAATCTACCCCTTTTGCAATTTTTAAAATGCCTTACCGAATTTACATATTGATATACCAATATACTAACGGAACGGATTAATATACTAATATATTAAGGGAACGGAATCATTAAAGTATTCAATTCCTTACGCCAATTTGGCCGAATTTGTTAACTGTGCATAGAATATATGAAGAGATTTACACATAATGGAAAACCGCTGTATAAAAAAGCAGAAGTCCATGTTGCGAAACTCGACCGTCTATCAAAAAAGCACAGAAACTCGACCTGAAGAGATTTCTAAAAAGCAGGAGTCAATAGTGTGAAGAAACTCAGCCCATAGAAGATATGAAGAGATTTCCAAATATATGCATCACAACTCAGCGCATAGAAGATACGAAGAGATTTCCAATTATATGCATCATCACATGTTCGTGTCGAATTTTTTATTTCTTATTTGGTCAAATTTAACTTTCAATTTTAAGAATAGTTTATTCAGAAGAATGTCTTTAGGATTAATCACTAAATTAATTTTATTTTAATTTTATTTTAAAGTTATATTTATTATCACATGAACCGGAGAAAAGATAAAACTTAACCAACAAAATTTTATTTTAACTTTTTTCTAAAAAATTATATTTATTATCACATAAACCAGGGAGGAAGATAAAACTTAACAAACTAATTTTTTAGACAATTAAAAAAAAGATAAAATTAATTTTTCTTATTTAAAATCTGTTTAAACCTTTTTTCCAAAATTTATATTCTATTATCACATGAACCAGGGAGGGAAGATAAAACTTAACTTTAAGAACCTAATTTTTTGGGCAATTTAATAAGCGACTTTAAACCAATTTTTTTATTTCTTATTTTTAAAGCAATAATTAAGTCAAATTTAACTTTCAATTTTAAAAATAATTATTCACTAAATTACTTAATGAAAAAATATATTTTAACTTTTTTTTCAAAAATTATAATATATTATCAAATAAACCATAACCATGGAGAAAGATAAAATTTAACATAAAGAAACCATTTTTTTTAGAAATTTAATAAGCCAATTCACGCATGGCTTCCACCGACATACATTGACGATACACGTTACTCGTATAAAGAGTATTAGTAACAACGAAGACCTAATTACTTGCCTAAACTCTGAACAAAAAAAATTCTCTGAATTTCAACAAACACTATTAAATAACCCAATACGAGTTACCTACTTAGAGTCTGCATGAATGAAATTTCTACTGGATGTCAACCAAGATTGGATTAAATAATCCAATTTGTAACTTGAAAATCTACAATCTAATTTCAATTGAAGAAGATTCTTATGCGAGGAAGACAATAAAGACAATAAAGGTTGTTCGAGGTGCAACGGAGTAGGGAATTTGAGGGCAAGGGAGCATTGGGACGTCATCTCCATTTCCTTCACTATAAGAAAAAAAGGGTCATTTAGTCTCACATTTGCACCACTATTTGTAAATGATTTGACAAATCCTCACTTTTCAAATAGTGGTGCAAAAGTAGTGATAATGTGGAGATACGCAAGTGGTGCTATGTTTTTTGGTGCAAAAGTGGAGTTAGTAAAAAATGTTAAATTTGGTGTTAAATGCACATGTGGCATTCCATGGTGTATGGGTGCAAACCACCAAAAACCAATGTGAGGTGGATCAAGATACTGTGATGCAAAGCACCAAAAACCAATTTTACAAAAATTAAAAATTTATCATAAAAATATCAAAATTATAATTATAATAATAAATTGTATATGGTGCAAAAACACCATAAAATAAATAAAAAAGTGACATTTATTATTATTATTATAAAATAGTATGTGGTGCAAAGCACCATAAAATATGAAATGGTGCAAAAAAAATAACCTCCTTTATTTATTAAGGTTATATATTAAGGACGGATCAGGCCATGCATCAGAAATCTGGACCTTTGTCTTGAGTGGTAGGGTTAAAGAAAAGGCCATGCATGCGTGAAATACTGGACCTTTGTCTTGGTGGTAGGGTTAAAGAAATATCATCACTGCTAACACCAATCACTTTTTGTTTTTTAAAGTAGGTTTATTTGTATGTAAATACAATTACTTTGTATGAAAGATAGTTTCTCTAATTAAAAATCGATAAAAATAAATTAACTTAATCTCATTGCAAATTCTAAAAATATTGCCTTACCTATTCCAAAATATTTCTAAAAATACCATGAACTTAAACAAAAGTGAAACAATTAACTTCATTTATACATTTTTAAAAGATCCCAAAATCTATACTAAACATAAACATTAACCACTATAATCATACAATAAATATACATTGAAACCTATAATGGTGGGTCGAGACGAGGACATAGTCCTTTCGGAAAGGGTCTACATAGTGAGCTCATTGGGTTCTTCAATAATTTTTTGAAAGTGTTTGCAAAAGGCAGGCAGGGTCAAAACCATATATAATCTTATGATCTGCTGTCACATTAACTACGAAAGATAACGAGTTGAATATTAGATGCACTCCTTGATCCGATGCCAATACAAGGTTCGATGCATGATGAATTACATATAATATTTTTTGACAGATTTAACATTTTCTTTGATATATATATATGATGTCGACCAAATATAATACAATTGCATGATCAATTTTTTTAAGTGAGAATTCTAATATAATAAAGATACTCTATCACATTGAGATGCTCAAGATTTTCGGATAGCTATTTGACAATGAGGAAGCTGATTAAAAATCTCCACATGCCTTATGAGCCTAACATAACAAACACTTTTTAAGTCATAAAAAATTAGAGATATATGTGCACTGCATTTGGTTTTTCAAACCGATTAATCCATCGATGATCCCACAACAACTATTGGTTGGGACACTCACAACAATAATTTGCTCCTTGTCAAACATTAGAAAGTTCACTTTAATAGTTAGCCTTGAACAAAGAGAAAAATTGTGTGGCTCAATTTGAGAATGGAATCGATGAACCCCTTTGAAGACAATAATGTAGTGTTTACTTATCAACACTACGAACGGTCCACACCAAATATTCCTAAATTAGACGAGTAAAAGTTTACGCAAAGAGGCCGGGCATGTAAGAATTAAGCTTTTATAGTTGACCTTGTGAAACTCAAGACACATCTACTTCAATGTGTAGGACACAAAAAAACATTTATAATGACAACCTTGTGTTGGGAATGGCTAAAAGCTACCAAAAAAATAGACAGGGGAAATTCTCTTTTGATCGGAAAATCAAAGCAAATCCCGAACATGAATAAGTAGAACATATTCATAGTGCATTTTCACGAAACTGTATTATATTTTCGGGAAACTATGTACATGATCCATCATATAAATTGCAAAAAAAATCAATGGAACATTGTCGACGCATTTCGAACCAACCGATGTGGTTCATCATCAAGACTAGGTGAGAGATCGGGACTAGGACATTAAGCTTAAATAGATGTAGAGATGGCTTACGAGCGATTAGGAAAACGACTAGTTTGAATTTTTTTTTAATAACGACTAGTTTTATTTTTATTATGAGAATATTTGACTAATTTATTCAATTAGTTTACGGATTCATTAACTTTATATATATATATATATATATATATATATATATATATATATATATATATATATATAATTATTTAATTATAAAATTTTTAATTTTATTTATTTATTCAAGCACGAAGTCAAAATAATAATAATAAAATAAAAATATAGAAATATAATATAATAAAATAATAATAAATAATATATAATAATATAATAATATATATATATATATATGAGATATAAAAATAAAAAAATTAAAGATAAACATAAAAAATAAAGGAACAATAGGTAGGGTAGGAAATAAAAAATAAAAATAAATAAATAAATAAATAGATAAAATAAAATAAAATAAAATCATCAAGAATATAAGCGGTGTCAACACTTGTCGATGATCTAGCCATCATCTCTATTGATTTTAACGGGTCTTAACTTCAGATGATGGAAATGATCGATCCTAGCAATGACCTTAGCCTCTTCGATGCGGATATGATGGTTAGTCTTTTCTACATGTTCGGCTAGGGCGGACGAGCGGGATCTTCCATGCTTAATGTCGGCGGCATGCTCACAAATCCTTTGATTTATAAACCCGAACCATTTCACCAATGTGGGAGTCCCACAAGAACAAGGAATGATGTAGACACCTTTCCCATCCCTAGGGTCAATCGGATCCTTAATTGATTTGAGAGAAGCTGCGAATCGTGCGAAGGGGCTTGAACGACGAAGACACCTTATGCTTCCTAAGGACCCTAGAAATTTTATCAATGGTTCCTTGAATGAACGGAAGACGTACATTGTTGGACCAATGACTAGGGTCCTTATTATTTTTAATTAAAGGACCTTTCTTTGCTTTGAGGAAAGCTCTAAGGCCTTGCGACCTAGTATAACCATTTTTACAAAAGACATTCAACAGATGGGTATTTTCTCCCTCGAGGGTGAGACTCATCGAGATATCCTCAATTCCCTTGCGGTTAAGGTGTTTAGGACACCTAATTTTTGAGCAGGGGAAATGGTGTGAACTAGCATGAAGATATTGCTCGAGTATGGGTTTTCTTTCGAAACACTTGATGGGAGAAAGTACCATCATCTTTTCTAGAAATAAGAACATCAAGGAACGGAAGAATACCATCCACTTCATACTCCATGGTGAATTTTATGGAGCGCGATTGATCATTAAGATGAAGGGAGAAAAAAGATCTAACTTTTCTTTGCCATGCGGGCACACGACACAAGTATCATCTACAAACCTTTTCCAAAGCTTTGGTGGAAAAGAGGCCGTAGAAAAGAGCCTTAGATTCAAAGTCCTCCATAAATAGATTAGCAACAATCGAGGGAAAAGGGGGAGAACCCGTGGCAACACCACAAGTTTGTTCATAGAATTCTCCTTCAAAAAACTGAAGAAAGTAGAGGTGAAAGCGAGATCCCGAAAGCTAAATGTCGTCGTATCTAGATCGGTAATGCGATTAATGGCATCAATAGCCTCATTAATGGGGATATTGGTGTAAAGCGAAAATGACATCAGCGACAAGCCTATCCTCAAGATCCATTTTAACATCCTTCAACTCATTAATGAAGAAGAAGAATCTTTAACAAAGGAGTACGAACGACCTACAAGATGCTTAAAGCTTATGGGATAGATACTTGGCGAGAAGATAAGTCGGACCGCCAATGGTATTAACAATGGGCCGAAGGGGGGCACCCATCCTTATGGATTTGGAGAAGACCATATTCACGAGGCTGAAGAGCTGCTTTGCACGAGACTTATCTACCAATTCCTTCCATTTCGTAGAGAGAGTATATATATCAACCTAAATGCAAGATACAAACTACTTTGAAAATTTTAGACTTACAAAATTTCGGGTGGCAAGTAATGTACAATACTGCTAAGGCTTCATAAATTGAACCATAAAAAAAATGTAGCAAAAAATTTGAATTTGATATAATAAGAGGTTGAGATCTAAATTCTATATAATTTGGATTCCAAACCTTGTCCGCATCTGAAGCACGAGTGTAATTATGCCTCCATCCATAGCCACAATGAGCGCAATGTTTATGTTGCTATTGTAGGTAGAAACTCTTGCCATCTTTGCATCTTGCATTGATTGCTTTGGGTGTTTAGCTAAAAGCAAGGGACGATGGCTTTTGCAAACAATGCAGTATTTTCACTCCTTTAGACTTGATCGCACATGAGATTCCAACTTGGAAAAAATTAGTAGTACCTCAAGGCATTTGCATATAGAAAAGATCTTACGCACTCCTCATGACTTTATAAATCAAGTTAAATTTTCATATTGTCGGAAACAAACTTCTCGGGGGAAGCTCAACATCAAAGTTTCATCCAATATGCCCATCATTGGCACATGTGGATAGCATCAAAGTGAACGGTGAGTAAGACTACATACTTTAAAAAACAAACTCTCATGAAAAGAGGCATGGGGCCTCATCTTGCTATAAATTATAAAACATGCCATAATGGGAACCTAAAGTACGGATTATGTTAACCGGGTATAAGCTACGGGGAAGATGCACAGACCAAAAATGTGGAGAAAAAAAATGTAACTAAAGTATAGAAACGTTGAGAACAAGCTGCATAAAGCCACAAAATGCCAATTAAATAACAAGAAATCACACCCAAAATTTAATCATGTAAATTGCATCATCTTTGAAGCTCAAGATATCATATTGATAGATCGATGGAGAAGAAAATTTCACTCCTCAACATATCATAGTTACGAGAATGTGACGGTGAAAAACATGGGGGAGGAATAAATCAAATATTCAATGCCGGAAAATACACCATAATCAAGTTAATAAATGAGGAAAAGAATGGCGAATCATTTCATGGTCCATCTCATATATGGTTGTACTAATGTTAATTACTTTTTTGTAATAGTATATGGTCCGACATATGATGAGGTTAGCATTACCCATGTTACAACATCTCCCTCATATAGGGCTGTAGAAGCACCTCTTAGCACAACCATCATTTAGAAATTATGTTGCTTGGGTGACTTGCTCATATTACCGAGCTATATGTTGATTTGTTTCATTGAGAGGTGATACGTTTCTTGTGTTGGTAGATTTTCAACAATATTTTCGGACGTGAATTTAGTCATTGATATGTCCGGTGACCAATGATGTCATGTATTTGGACTCCACTCATACTTCATGGAGCCCGGGAGAATGATAGTAGGAGCCATGAAAGTGTCGTTCAAAGAGTGATTGGTTGTAAACCTTCCACTTGGCATTGCCCCTTCCTTCGAGCTATTATGATGCATCATGATCAAATTCATGTTGCCACATATTCCAACGAAGCAGTAGGAGCATCATAGGTCGGTTTTGTAATCTTATAACCATATGACACATGCACATTCTCATATCAACGATTAATGCACAATGAAGGCTGTGGTACTCACTGGCATAATGTAGAGTCTAGACTCTAGACCATGTCGACTATTGGTTGCTCCGAAGCATTTTCACCTAGCTAGGGGGAGCGCTTCATGTGATGTGGAGGATTAATGTTCCCCTAGCCCCTTTTGTTGTATATTGATTGACTTAGTTTTTCGAGAAGACGTAGTAGGTCTATATGCTAGGGAGGCTTACTTTGATGTGGCGGTTGGCACACACTGGCGGTTTGACACCTTCTACATGGGTGCACTTGTTTAGGAGGATGGGTGCAAGTGGATTAACAACCTTGGAGGACATTATGCACTTGGAGGTTGGGCACAAAGCCCTAGAGGCATATGGAGATACCTTGCATATATGGTAAGGAGGAAAACTTGACTTGACGAGCCATTGTTGATGAATGTACCATCTTGCTTAGAGGAGCCCTTGACATACGGACACCTAGATTTAGAGAGTGCACCACCTTTTGGATTGTAGAAACCATAGATGAAATAATCATAATAAGAAATTATGGGACAAAAGTCCGGAAAATATTAAATGAGCAATAATTGGGAAATACTTAGGGAAAATTGAGAATTGACCAATCTTGACACTACTGTCTTTCGTTACACAAAATAATCAAGATAATTTCAAAATAATTGTTTCATTAATTGCGTCAAGATTAGATGAAGAACTTCATCTATGGTAGAAACCCTATTGTGCCCTATGGCATTCATGCTTAAAGCGGCTCTCCACTAGAGGCATTGTTGTTGACTTAGCAATAGGGTTGCTTGTGGACTTGGTCCATGTTTTATTGTTAGCCTCCCTCACCTCGAGTATATATAAAGGGACGAGATCGTATTTTTTATCACTTGTATTGCGTCTTAGAGATGTGATAGTGTGATGCAGATCTATTGGAGGATCTCGAGAAGAACAATTATTTACTCATGTAATAGGGAAGTGCTTGTGAGAGGCATGTGCTTTGAGAGATCTTGGGCTTGTGTAATGCAAGTGAAGAGTAAAGCTTGTGAGATGCTAGTGTGGATCTAAGGGTTAGATAGTTCATGTGATACTAGCTTGTTTTTGAGGTTATGGAAAGGTCGGTATAGCTTGGTGGAATGCTTTGGTAAGCATCTAGTTTACAGAGAGTGTGATTGCTTTGGCCGATGCTTGGGAAGCTTTGGAAAATTTCTTGCTTGAGATAAAGCGAGAAGACTTGGTGCATCGTCTTTTGCAACACTAATGTATTGTACACTATCTTCATATTGTGAAAAAAATGACTTGTGCCACTACTATCCTAAATTCTCGTTATTATGATATGATTTTTCTAGACCTTGTTTTCACATGTTTTTGAGCAAGTTCAAACGGTCCAATTTCAAGAGTCAAATCTAAAATCATATGTCAAAGTATGATAATACAATGATACATAATGTTGGGTATGTGTTTATATTCTTTCCACGACTAAGCACGCACGAGGGGGTAAGAGGGGCGGGCGGCGCTTGCGTCGAGCGCAACGTCACGTGGTAGCCCACTGCGTCAGGGTCCGAGTGGCGCCTCGGTGAAGAATACGAGTCCTTAATTGCGGGTGGGTAGTTCGCGTCCATGGTTTTGTGCATGGTTTTGCACATGGTTTTGGGGTACGATGGTTTCGGCCTCACAGTATTTTTTTGTAGATACGAGTCGAGGGAACTACGGTTATGTTCTAATCCGGGGGTTTATGGATTGGGGTTTATGTATGCTTCGACATGTATATATATGTGTTGTAACACTAAATGGAATATAATGAAAGAAAAATCAAAAGGCTGGTCGTCTCGATTTGGGATCCGAGGGAAAAATCTCTGTGTTGATCGTTTTATGTTTTATGCTCTACTTTTCTTATTTTCTTTTATAAGATTCGTGTGTAGATAATTGTTGTTCGGGGTTAAAACCTACACATAATAAGATCATAGATGACATGAGATCAAAAAATGTGAAAAATGAGCCTCGAAGTGACTAAATATGAAATTTAAAAACCTATCGGCGCGAGTCGAAGCTGATGGGTCAAATGGGTAAGATTGGCGAGGTCAACCGAGATTTTCCCGAGCCAATTGGGGCAAGTCGGTTTGACTCGGTTACCGTCGATCACTTGGTATAGTTGGTTTCAAGCTAAACCTACCCGAGTTTGGGTGGCGGATCGAATAGGGACCCCGGTAGGTCACAGTGCAGTAAAACTATGGACGTCGATATGAAGATCTCCCTCACTGAGGCTAGAGACAGCGACACGAGATCTCTCCCATCCTCGGTTGTAACTTGTAAGGAACACCGTGCTTTTCTCGGTGAAAATATTGTGTTTTTTACTAAACAAGATACAAGAATATGAACATTGTTTAACTATTCTAATGCAACAGACGCATTTATGTTCAAACACATTTCACTCAATCACATAATCATAGACTTCAACAAAAAACGAAAATACAAGTAGAAGATAACCAAATTCATGAAGTTCTAAAACTAAAAAAGTTCTCTACAACATAGATTGGTATCTCAAGTCCTCAAAATGGTGAGAGCACTACACATCGATTGTCTATCCTTGGGCCTTTAACCCTAAACTATCATTTAACACAAAATATTTCCTCCATTAAAGATAAAATCATCATCCTCTAAAGCTATCTTTGACAATTTGGGTCCCATATGTTGAAATTTCTTCTAAGACAAGACGGTTTACGTTTCACATCATTGATCAAGGTAAACACAATTGCAAAACCTAGAGAAGCAAACATACCCTATATACCCTAAACTTTACTGCGGATGCGAAAGAAACAATTCATTTTTCGGTACCACTATATTATAAGATTAAGGTAGAATTTACCGTGCTGTAACTTTATTAAGGAGCACATCTAGTTCTCCATATATCTTCTTTAGATTTGAGGGTCTAATGTTCTTAAAAATGTGGTGCGGGGATTTTCGAAAATGACTACTTTAGATTTGGAAACCATCCTTTGAATTTTAGTAATAGAAACATGTTTCTAGTTGTGATATAAAGCTAACCATACTAAAAAACCACCCTTTAGATATCATGATTCATGAACAAAGAAGAAGAATGCTATGTTTTTGGAGGTTCTTGGCAAATAGATATTTGACTAATTTTTGCTCACTTTTTGTTCATGTGTTCCTCCTTTTGTTTTTTGAAGAAAATGGCATTTGTGGGCATGCTTTCTAGTTTGTCCAATTCTGCTTGTGAGCCTACAAAATCGCTGCGGGCCAAAGACTTATTCTACCATTGAGTATTCATACCAATGGTCTCAGTGTTCTTTAAGCATGCCCATGCAAACCTTATTATACCATTGAATATATATATCAATGGTCTGTGTTCCTTAGCATACTCTTGTGACCTTTGAACTTCAATGTAATTGTCAAGATACATCGGTAAAACCTAACCTCGTTTGAATTATGGGCTATAAAAATAGGAATGTTTGTACATATGTAGATGAACCCTTTAGTAGTGTAGGTAGAGGCATCCTAAATTTAGCAAATATCCATTTCATTTGAATGTCTTTAATGTATTTAAAGGAATTCTCATGTTGTCATAGCAAAAGTTTTGATGAGTGATAAATTGAATATGAAAAGTAAATTGGAAATTTGATAGATAAACCCCCAAAGGATTAATATGGTTTAGAGTTGTGCTATCCCAGAGTATTACGTGGACATGTAATTTGAACCAACTCTTCCTTAAAACAATTTCTATAAGCTTGATCCGCAAGCTATCTTTGGAATTTAGAAATTACTTTCATAAACAAATTTGGGACAAATTTGGTTGTTATTATGGCCATCATCACATATTGATTGGACTTGGGGCTAATCCAATTGATAAGAGGACACATTTCTAAATGCATTATCTTCATCCTATATCTCGAATATGTTGGTGGTTTATCCTTTTGGGTGTTTTTCTAAGCTATGAATACCTCGGGAGTTAGAAGCATCAAGCTCTTTGGTAGGTCATGTTTAGGAATCTCTGTGCTTGTTCAAAGCAGGGCATAGCTGCAGACCAAATGAATGCACAAAGTTTCCTTCTAAATTATATAAGAACTGAATCGAGTCTTTTTGTAGTGACCACATTTTCCTTCTAAATTCTATAAGAATTGAATTGAGTCTTGCTGCGATAACCACATCATGAGAATGACCAATGCATGCACATTTATCCGATACTTCATTATGTTCTTAAACTGAAATTATTAGATATTTTATAAGAGAAGATTTACACGTTGTTTGTAAACTATGTGCTTCAAGAACAAGCATAAGCGGCACAAAGAACTCGTCGCTATGATCTAACACTTTATGCGCTTGGTCTTCACCTGCGCCATTACCTAGACCATAAAGCGATATTAACCCACAAGTCATTTTTTGCCACATGCTAAATCGATTTTTGCACACTGCTGTATTGTCTTTAAAAACAAAAGAATTCTAGAAGACGTTGTATAGAACTAAAAAGATCATAAAATGTGAAAAAAAGCATTCATTAAGTGCAATGCATGCCTTTGATGTCAATGGCTAGTTGATCGTATCAATCACTAGCAAAAAGGAAGGATAGATTTAGTGCACGAGAAGAGCGCTGAATCGACACTATCAATGGGCACCAATCAAAAGATATTGATGAATCACATACATGTTTGTCTAATAAAATCAATGATAACCTACAATTTTCTTGCAATCACTACATAGGAAAAAGACCCTCTAGTGGATGTTTTTGAGGAACCCCATACCCCAGACGTCCGTTCTAGTGAGGATCCTAGAGGAGGTTGGTGGGCGGAGGCTTTTGCGGATGTGTTGCGTCCGGTGTTCTTATCAACCTCAGAATGCACCAGTGCGTTCAATGTGACAAAGTACCGGTAGCATTACACAAAGTGCTACTGGACACCGTGCGCTCCATACACACGGGCCGGTGCGTTTTATTTTTTGTAGAGACACCGGTGCTTTACATGTCGACTGCATAAGATGCACCCGATGTGGAATAAATGAAACGCACCGGTACCCACAAAATGCTTTCACCGGTGGATGGTTAAATATTACGGCAAAAATACGCAAACATTGGCACACCGAAACGGTGTGCTTCGTACACACCCTCCGGTGCTGCAATTCGACAACCGCGCCGGGTGTGTGTCTATCATTAGCCCTCGGTGCTTCATAAACGGTCGCATGAAACATAAACGACCCGGTGCCGAATAGTGAAACGCATCGGGATCCCTGTAAATGCCGTGCCGAAAAGGGTTTAAAACAATTAAAATTACGGCCAAAAACTGCAAAAATCATTGGTTCACTGGGCATCGTTACAGAAGCACGTCGAGTTACTGTACGTACCGTGTGTCACAACGCCATGCCGCAGTGCGTCATAAAAAGCGAGCGGAACATAAAATTTCCCGGGGCGAAATGATGGAAATACACAGGATCCCCATAAATGCGCATGCCCCGGAATAGGGTTAAATAAAAAAAGACATGGCCAAAAACCCGCAGTAGAAATCATTGGTTCACAGGACAACGTCACGGTGCGTCATGATAATGTGAAACCACTGATGCTTTAAAAATACTCGCTTCGAGTGCTTCCTAAAAGCGCGCAAAAACATGAAAGAGCCCGATGCGGCACATATACAATGCAGGTACTCCCGGAAAACATCCCGTACCGCCGAATAGGGTTAAATAAAAAAATTTATGGCGAGAAAACCGCGCAATCATTGGTTCACGGACACTATTACCGGTGCGTCATATTCTTGTAGGCACCGGTGCATTAAAAATACGCGACCGGTGCCTCCTAAAGCATGCGGAAACAGAAAGAACGACGTGGCATGCGAAACGCACCGATATCTGCTATAAAAATCCCGTGCCGGAATAGGGTTAAATAAGAAAATTACGGGCAAAAAACCACAAAAATGATTGTTTCACCGGACGTCGTAGCGGTGCATCGCGCATTGCCTAGTGCACCGGTGCGTAGCCGATTCGTGCCTGGTGCTTCCTAAAAGTGTGGGAAAAACAAAAAAAGAAGCCGGTCATGGATAATATAACCAGGTACTACAAACTAAAACTTGGTGCATCGTAACGAGGGTTAAATAAAATAAAAAAAATTACAGACAAAAAACCGCATTTTTCACTTTTGTCGGTGCTACGAAGCTCTCAAGCACCGGTGCAAGTTATCCTTGCTTGAGCTACAGCGACATCGTTCTCCCATTGCACTTATTGCACGCACTGCTGCTTGTACATTGCCACCAATCTCTAGCTTGAATTTTATGAAATAGTGGACAAATTTTCTTTTTAAATTATACGACCAATATGCCTCCTCGATGGATAAATGCGCAGAGTATTTTTCTAGATTTTTCCATAATTAAACATTTTAGCGGATTAGAATTTGAAAAAACCTTAAAATTAACCATTAATATATATATATATATATATATATATATATATATCTATGCATGTCAGGCAGTGCGCTTGAGCGGGTCGCGCTCGCACCGATTCATGATGCTCACAGCAAAGTTACGAGGTTGCACCGGTTTCATTGTGTTGTTGTAATTTTTACGAGCCGCACCACACCCGCGGGTCTTTGAAGGCGTCCGCACCGCTGCAGGGCGATCGCATGGCGCTACAGTGTAATTTTAAAATTTTTAAAAAGTGCGGTGTGGTCATTTACACAGCCGCACCGTTGACAATGTGAATCTTGGACACCGGTGCGTTGACCGACTTATCCGCCCAGCACGTAAGTTTTTCGGCATGCCGACTCTCATTTGACATTGTCAACAATTCGGGTTGATAAAGCCAGTACTAAGTGTATCCGCACTAGTTCGCGCGCGAATTCAAAAATGCTTTTGTATTGTAAATTTTACAACAAAGAGCGGTGCGCTCGGATGCAGCGACCACAGTACGACTATATACGGTGGCTGCGGTGGTGACTTAGCTATAAGCCTCGGGGCGTATAGTGAGTCGCTCACGGCCTCGACATCACACTTAGTGAACGGTGCACTAAAAATATTTTTGCGGAGCACCGCTCCCGGTGCTCTTTATATCATATGTGCATCGTAGGCGGTGCATCTCGGGTAGTGATGCACGGGTGCGGTGCATAATGTGGCTGTGTTTTTGGGCACCTTTGTCTCTTGTTTTTATTTATTTTTCAAAAAAATATTTATATATGTATATTTGTAAATACATGTGTCATTTAATTAAAAAAATTGTGTTTAATATGTCAATCATTCGAGAGACGGTGAAAGGAGAGAAGAGGGGTAACAACAACAACAACGGGCAAAACAATATACATGGTTCACCGCTGCAAGAGAGGGAGAGAATGCATGCCTCACCCTATTACAACGGCAATATAGGGGTTCGTAATGCGGGGTAGGCCTCCTCAAGTTCTATGAGGAGGCTACTTCCCTAAAGTCCCATAGTGGTCGTTTTGAGACATCTTATCCGAAGGTGGAATGCCCATCGACAAGATTTACCGAGTTGGTATCGACCGCGTGGTACCGCCTCTGAGGAGGATGTTTATTTTTGTTGCGGGGGCTTTCGAGAGAGGGGTGGATTTTTCCCTCGTTCCCCGAGGGTCTACTTGGTGCGTGTGTGGAAGGGAGTCGATTAGTTTACTCCCGGAGAATACATTAGAGTAGACATAATGTCTCCTTCGATTTTCGAGTCTCTGGACGAGGATAATTACGTATTGGTGCGTTTAGTGGTGAGGAGGTCTCGGTGTCTATCACTTATCATTTTCGACCATTTCGCACAACACCGGTGATGAGAACGCATTATTTCCCAAAGCTTTTATATTATGTTGATTCTTTACTACAACAACCACGACTTGTTAGGTGGTTTCGCCATCTTTTCTACGCATTACATCATGCATTAGATGAGATGTCATGCTCGTGCACAAGGGAGGGTCAACTTCCCTTTTTCTTCGCAGACTTTTATTTTATTTTTTGAGAGGTTTCCGGCAGACGAGACCCTTTTTCTTGGCTGACCTCATGGGCCGATGAGCTGAGGCACGTATGCATATGTGAGTAGATGATGCCAGAGGGGAGGAGACTCAGCTGAGGATATCAAATGATGCAATCGGGGTTGCTAGCCAGTGTTGATGAGCATCCCTTCATTATGGTCCCCTGTCCCCTTACGTGGGGTTGGATTAGCAGGTGTGCCAAAATCCCTCTTCACGAGATGATGAGTTACTGAATGATAGATGTAATATTCTACGTTTTATTTAAATTTATTCTAACATTTTCTTTAACTTGTTTTTATTAAATTGTGTAATGAAATTGTCTAATTGTTGTTGTGTACTTGTATATATTTGTGGAGACATTGGCTCTTATGATGGCGAGGAAATGCCACCACCACCACCGATCCAATGTGGATCTTGATGATCTTGATGCGGGGATCGGTGGGAGGTCGGGTGCGGGATGATCCAAAACACGCTCCCTACTAGTGGTACTCAAAGCCTGCCCGGTCAACGTATGAGCGTGCTAGATACAGATGGAGTTGGGCGACCAACTCATTGATTTGCTTGTTGAGGCAAGCATGCGCCCCTGTGATTTCACGGATATAGAGAGCCGATGATAGGCTCTTACGAGATGTGGAGAGGCATGTGCATGACATGTATAGCCTAATGCGGCATGTCGTAGGAGTTACGAGTAGCTTTTGCGCGATGACAAACAGGACCTGCTCGCACGTTATGCAGAAACAAGCCGCGGCCACATGATGGACACTGCAAGGTGCGAGCGTACCATCAAAATCTCATGATCGTTCACGACTGCGCCGCGTCGGAATTTGCATGTAGAGGCCTCCGGTAGCATCTACCCGGCGGTCATCATGGAGATGAGACTCGATCATCGTGACATGATCCATGACATTTATATTATAATTGTATATTTTTACCATTATATACGGTTATATATATATATATCTATGGTACATGTATTTTATGATTCATTTTGCGATTTGTACTTAATTTACATGTTGGTGATCATCATTATGTGTATGTTGTTAGGTCATGTTAGATATGTTCATTTAATGTGCGGTTTGTAGATAGATGTGTATATGATAGCATGAGATGTATATTTGATGTTTGTGTTGTATTGATGATGTTAATATATAATGTTAATTGTGTTTTGTTAGATGATCATGATCACGATGATGCGATAAGCGATTTTGAATGTGTTTTTTAGTCAAATATGACGTTTGTACGATACTTATCATGAACGTGATGTTTATTAATTAATTTATAAATACCAAATGATCATGATATTGTAAAATTTGTAATATTTGTATTTGTAATTGTATTTAAAATTCTAAAATTGTAATTGTAATGATATATATGTAAATTTCTAAGATTGTAATTGTAATTATATATATGTAAAAATTCTAAAAATTGTTATTGAACGTGAAATTGTAAAAATTGTAATTGTAATCAATTCTAATTCCTAATTCTAATTGTATGTAAAATATTTGTAAAATTTTAATTGTATTAATATTGAAATGAATTTATTAAAATTTTAAATTTGTAAATTTGTAAATTTTAAATAATTGTAAAATAAGAAATATAGAATAATATGATTTATTGTAACATAAGGAAATTTAGAAAATAATGCAAATAAATTCTCGTACTTAATTAGAATTATCATTATTTTATTATGATCTTAGATACAAAAAAAGAATTAATTTATACAATACACCATTGTTTTTGAGATCAAGTACATAATACCAAATTATCAAGTGAATTATTGATTTTAAGATTAACATAATGCAAATTACCAATTAATTCAAATTAATACATATTACAATAATATTTCGAAAAACTCATCTTAAAAAGTATAAATATTGATGAAATAACACATATTGTACCATATCACTCCGAGGTTCTCATGATCACCCTCATTATCTTCTAGCTTGCATGGCATGATAACACTATTGTTCTCAAAAATATGTTTTTGATCTAGGGTCATGGGTCATGTGGCCACTGAATCCCTATCCAACACATCGCAGGTATAAAAACACCTGGTTGCGGTATTTAGGGAAAACATAGGGCTCCTTAGCTTCATCCCACATCTTTCTAGAGTTGATACATATCGACCTACTATCGCGATCTTTCTCTATACATTATTCCGATCAAAGGTGTCCCACCACTGCACCTAGCTAACACATTAGAAAGAAGAAAAATCCACTTCAATGATCTCTTGTATCTTTCCGACGTAACCTAACGTCCCTCTTACTAGTTGTTGATCATGGTGGCTACAGATAGACTAGATTAACCGAACTAGACTTCCACTCCACGGTCTTGTGTGATGTTTCAGCATCGGCATTTTACAGTGCGAAAAATGGTGTCCATATGCCCACATAGATGGGAAAAAATGCACCTATTATAAAAAAGTTTAAAAAATCATATAAGTGTCATGTTTCTTATAAATAATAATTCAACGAGTTTAAAAATATGAAATGTAGATGTCTTAATGTAAGTTTCAAATTTACATATAAATTATTTCCGAGTTGTCTGCACCCAATCCCTACGTTTAGTGCATCTCTTCAACACACGGGTAACGTAGATATCACCATATTTCTCCTCGACTCGTCGGCAAACCAGCTCGTAAGGGCATATTTTTGGCATATTTTCTCTTTAAATGATCGGGATAAGGGCACACTTCTACCATTCAACCATCTGAATTCTTTCCTATCACTATCCCATTTCATTCCTTTTTTTGCCTTTCGTACAATGCGACCCACGATTGTGTTGTCGTAATTATAAAGAATGAATTTATTGATAGCTTCAATTTCACGCATTGTCGATGAAATCAAACCAACATTATGGGACTTAGAGATCAAAATATACTTGTTATATCGGAGTTCAACATGAATATAATTAATTACTTTTTGTAAATTTGAAAATTATAAGTAGCTTACTCTTAATCAAGCGCTTTTTCCACTTGTTTGGAGCAACTCTCCTTCTCTTTTGTCTTCATCCAATTCATCGCTCCAAATCACCGCACGTACGTTGTCGATCACGCTTGATGTACTCACTCGGCATAGTAGAAATAATCATATGATATGTACCCCTTTGCCATAGACCCTCGGTTTTTCCCTTTGTCGAACAAAACCTTTCAATTTTTTTCATGTACCTCTCTACAGAAGAACATCCAACGACAAGAAACAACCCCAAATAATTCAACCTCATCTACCGGGTGGATTAGAATATGAACACGTAAATCCATGAAACTACGTCGGCAGTTCCTTCTCAAACATACAAACAATTTCAACTATCTCTTGACGCCGCCATGGATGGAAACGCTCACATGAATCTCCTTTGACGTGATCCAATGTACAAATGCGGATAATTTAGATATGGCCATCCTAGGTCTTGAAATTCATGTTTACACACCCATGCACAAACAAGGAGATAATGACACACAAAGTTATAAAAACGTGCAATAATATACAAAATTAGTTATGTTTTATGATCACGCATGGGATAAAATTTATTACTATAACAAATAATAAAATCATGCTTTTGACATTATACGTACTCTTAGAAGATTCAAATGGTCATGTGATTTCAAACCTCAGACAAAATGGTCATCCACAGTGAACAGGGCGCGTAGTGAAGACCCATATGAAGTTGGCACCCTCACATCCATTATAACTTCCTTTGCCAAAGATATATCATCTTTTTCATCAAGTGGGACATCACCTTCTTTGAAAAACCATGAATTAGAGGGACCCAATGCCTTTGCCTCGATCTCGTACTTCTAATCGTCTTGGCCAATATTTCTTTTAGTTTTTGAAGTAATAAGATCTTTCCTAACCGCCTAATGTGTCACTTTTTTCGATGATATGTGCCTCCATAAAGAAGATGAAACTTTTTTAAATATATGCATGGGATCTAATAAGTGGGCAATCTTAAGATGCTTCCAATATGGGAGGTCATAAAAGATAGATTTCCTTTTCATCCCAATGGGCAATTTCTCAACATAGGTGTTAAAGAAATGCGGATCATCGAATTTAGGCTTTCCCAATTTGAATCGAACATTTACGACGAACTCCTTCTCCTTCTCTCTCTCATATGCTCTAATCCATTCGGGCTGGTGTCATTATTGGAGGCCTTTAGGTTCTTTCTCGTTTACCATTGAAAACGGATCTTTGCTCTTCTGCAAAAGGGTGTTGTTTTGGTGGAAATATCCCGGAGTAATCATACACGCTTTCATAGGTCCTTGGACCATCTAGCTTTCGAGAGAAGGTCCACAACATTTACATCCAAAATACCCTTTTGTTACAAGACCTACGAGATTATATTTGTATACATTAATTAATATGCATGGCACGTTAAAGACTATCATGAAGATCGGAACATATAATATTACAACGAATTAAATAACTAATATGTGAAAGAATATTGTTACATTATATATAAACAAATCAATAAATTAAACATGAAATTTACCGATGCAAACTCCTAAGCCTAGATAATCATGTGTTGTGTAAGCACATATGCCATACAACGTAAACCTCCTCTCTGCCGCGATGGGTCTTCATACATTGTATACATTTATCCCATCCCATAATTCCTTCAATTCATCTACTGATGGTTGTAAGTAGACATCCATATTCTTCACTTGTCTTCTACAGGGACTATGAGAGCCAACATAAGATGTTCATTCTTCACGGACAGCCATGCGGGGGTATTGTTATTGATCACTACTACGTGCCAAACATGAATAGTTGGTGTTCAGGAGGGAATATGAGTTGACGCCATCCATGGCTATGCTAAGTTGTAGACTTCGTACTTCATTATTGAATTTTTTTCGGGCCATGTATCCTCTATATGCTTCATGGCTATTGAATCGGTTTGGTATTCACATAACTCCCAACTCACTTCGTGTGAGGCATGCACCATCCTTGCAACATAACTAAATCTTTGCAATGAAAGGGAGCCTTTGAATCCTTGGGATTATAGGCATGTGCCTCAATATCTTAAAAGGAGGACCAGATGCATGATTTACCCTTCTTTTTTTATTTATCGTACCTATGATGCCCACATTTCGGACACATCTCTTTGTACGCATATTCTCCTCTATATAGAATACAATCATTTGGACATGCATGATATGATATGTACTCAACACCCAACATTTTCAACAATTTTTTTGCCTCCTCGCTACTACCGGGAAAGACATTATCACTCGAAAGAACCTTATCTTTGAATAACCTATAGTTGGTGATCATGGAAAACTATATTAATAAATATACATTAATTTCGATATAATTATTAACGTTCATAAAATTTAACATTCGTAATGTTCATTTGGCGATGTGTGCGATTATATTTCAAATTTATATATAAGGTCGGAAAGTACTTTATGGTAACTTACCTCAAAAGTTTCAAGAAACATGCATTCGAAAAGCCAAACTTTGCTTTCAAGTTGTACTAGATAGTATCGTTTGTCCCCAACCCAGGTAGACTTTGAAGTTTGACCGCTCGGGTCCAAAGAGAGAGTGTTGGAAGCAAATTTAAGGCTTTTCGAAAAATGTGTCGACGATATGAGCATCATCCCTAGCTGATCATCATTTTAGAATGCATCTAACAAAATTGTCTCCATGGCATTCGTATCCCTTAAGTAATCATCCATACCAACCTCTATTTGATTGTCTCCATTGCCCGACACTTACGCTGAAGAACTACTATTGTTGTGCTCATTCCTAATTGGTGAGATACGAATGTAAGCGGCAATTGAATCGGTGGTTGATTCAACCATTCTTGGTATCATTCCTCTCCGATTTTTCTCTTAATTAAGCATTCTCTTGATTTGACATTGTCATGGGGTGCAACGGAAGATGGTAGGTAGGTTGTTCATCATCTCACTAGAATCGTAATAATTATTGAACATGATTAGTAAAAAATATTATGATATCAATTAGTAACCACGTTGAAAATATTGCATGATTATAAATTGGTTTGACGTTGAAATAATTACATATTAATCAATTCATATACCAAACAATTATAATTATAATTACCATCATTATCCCGAGATTGTGGCTAGAAGATGCAATTTTGTTACATTATGCGAGAGTGAAGCGGTCGTCCATTTTACATCTACAAATGCATATTGCGGTGTGCAACTCCTAATAAGAACTTTCGATGTTTTGGAGCAAGATGCGTGAATATAATTTTGTGCATCCGAACTTGATGATGAATTTGCATGAACACGGGAAATTTGTATACATTATAAATTTAATTAAGTTGTGCATGATTGACTACATGGATAAAAAACATACATAAATTCAATTAGATAGTGAAAAAAATAAAACAAAATCTGAAGTAAATATTATGTCTCCACATGGATAGGGAGAACTCCACAATGGACTTTGAGAAATATTATGGAACGAGGTGGATTTTGAAGATTGTCCATTTCATATAATATATGATATTTTCTCCACGCATTTGAGAAAAACAATAATAAACTTTGGTGCATAAACCTAAATGTAATTTTGGGTGCGTATTGTCCGGATAACCACGGTGGCCGATTCTTTATTTTTGCGCACCAGAGTGCGCTTTTGTAAAAGTAGCCCGGTGCGGTTGAAATTAAAGAGCGCACCCGATAGCGAATAACGCAATAAAAAAAGGCGCAACCCTATAAAGTGAGGCGGTAAATTGAAAATTTAGGCGGCAAAATATTTTCGAAAATCTAATTTCATAAAACATTTCTTTAAATACTAAACACTTTTCATTATTTCACTATTTTGCAAAAATTTTGTCGAGTTGCGAGATACATACCTAGAGCAAACGAGCACGAGAGCACTATGGAGGCGAAATACGTTTGGCAGACAGTATTTAGACAATCCGAAGTTGAAACCTCCGGTAATTCAAACCCTGTACCATAGAATTTTAAGCGACGTGAGTAAAGTTTTATTGTTTTTGTACTTTTTTTCTCGCAGTTTTTTAAATGAAGTGAAATAAGAAATCAAAGTCTATTGTTTTATTTTATTTTTTCTAGTTTTTTATGAAGTAAAATACAAAAATCAAATCTTATTGTTTTTTTAACTTTTTGTTTCTACGGTTTTTTACCTTTTTTTCAGGGTTCCGAAAACAAAAATAAAAAAAAGAAATCAATTATTACAAACAAAAACCCTAGATTCTTTTTGTTTAACGTCATTTTTCTCACCTCTTTCTTGTCAATTTAGATTTATAGGGTTTCGTACTCGTAGAAATCCAACCCCTGAGATGACTTGCATGTCGAATCCCAATCCATGTTGGCCCTTCGCGTCAATCTTAAAAAAATACAGATTGTTTTTTGACTTTGGTGCCTACCGCGTATACTTTTGCACACCGATCGCGCTTTGTTATACAAGCGCACCACCGAAAGTACAACGATAAAAAATAAAAAAACAAAATATGTTTTTTATCGAGTCGCCATTCGTAACATATGGCACCGATGCACCATTACATTGGAGCACCGCAAAACATCGTTGTTTTAGAAAAAAACCATTTTACAAACATACCCTACATTATTTTTTGTTTCGCCATTTCTTCTCCCACTTGCTATGATTTCGAGAATTAAGGTTTTTCCAATTTATATTTATAGCGTTTGCATTGCTAGATATAAGCCTAAGACATGCAACCAATGAGAGGATCGACATGTCGGATCTTAATCCATGTTAGCCCTTGCATCAATCTTAAAAATGACATTTGTTTTTCGTCGGTGCCCCCTTCGTAACATAGCGCGCACCGGGGCGCTCCGGTATACAAGTGCACACGCAAGTACGATGATAAAAAATTAAAAAACAAATTATGTTTTTATCGGTGCGCCATATGTAACATATGGCACCGGTGCACTATTACATTATGGTGCACCGCACAACGTGTTGTTTTGACCATTTTACAAACATACCCTACATTATTTTTGTTTTTGTCCGCCTTCTCCCCACTTGCTGTGATTTCAGAATTAGGGCTTTTCAATTTATATTTATAGGGTTTATATTGCTAAATATAAACCTAAGATATCCAAAGGAACGGGTTCACCTACATAGTCGGATCCCAATGCATGTCGGCCCTTGCGTAAATAAATAAATAAATAAATTCGGTGAGCCTGTTTGAAAGAGTGCACCGGGCGCTCTTTTTATCACGAGCGCACCATGAAAGTACTATCATAAAAAATTAGAAAAATATGCAGCCGGTGCGCTATTTCATTATGACGCACAGCGAACGTTCGATTTAGACACTTTTAAAAAAATACAAACCTTACTTTCTTTTGTTTCTCCCCTTTCTTCTTCTTCTTTCGTGATTCAGAATTATGACTTTTCAATTTACATTTATAGGGTTTTGTATTGCTAAATATAGACCTAAGACATGTAATGGACGAGACGATTAGCATAATCGTATCCTAATCCATGTTGGCCTTGGAATGATTTAAAAAAAGAAAGATTTTTCTCTATCGGTGCGCCCTATGTGAGGTAAGCCGCTTTGGTGCTCTATTATACAAGAGAACCGGATAAGTAATGTGAAAAAATAAGATTTTTTAATGGTGCGCCATATGTAAAATATTATACCGATTTATACTAAAAACTAACACGCGGACGATTTTTATTATTTTTATGATGGTTAGCACGATGCGGTCATTGACATGTAATGCTGCCAGAGGCTTCTTGTTGACATAGAGCAACGTACGGTGTATTATTCGTGCGATGCATGGTAAATGCATACACGCAGCAACGTTGGTGCGTTAACCATGAATGGCGCACCAGCTTTTTTTGAGATTTTTTAATTTTTTAATTGAGAGAGTTGACAGTTTATTTAAAAATATATTATTGACCGATATGATATAGGTTTTATATTGTTAAAGAAATAGTCGACAAAGAGATCAAATAACAAAAATACTTATAACACATCAAGATCAAAAGCAAAAAAGTCAAGTTCTTTGTAAATTTTTACAAAAAAATTTAATTTTGAACTATATATAAGTTTAAGTAATATGTATTGTTTAATGTGTATCATGCGAAAGCCACAAAATGGCGAAGCTCGATAAGATTATTCTGATCTAGGACTGAAGAACGTATAAGCTTGATGGAAAAATTGCAAAAAGGATGAATTAGGTGAATGAAAAAAATACTATTGATCCAATATGAGTTTCTTTTTTTAGTTTTCATTAATAATATAAGTAAAAATATTATTAGATAACATGTGTGAAAAATTCTATTAATTCACCTCTTGTTTAATGTTCTACGGGGACCAACTAACTCGGAAAAGGAATGTTGTTCTAAGAAAAGAAAAAGCAATAGAACATGCAAATGAAAATGAATTGCTCCTTAGCTCATCACGGGAGTGGTGTTGGAGGTTAACGAAAGGGAAAAAACTTTTACAAATGTTTGGGGGATCTGAGTGGAACGAATGTATAGATGTTATTTCCACTTACAATACAAAAACCAATCCAATGATTCCAAGAACTAGATTTTATGTAAACTACGGGAAGAGTTTCCGGAGAGGGTGAGTCGATGAGACATGTCGGGTTTTTAATAGCAAACGTACAACAACAAAAAAAGAAGGAATGAAAAAAGTAATATTCCTTTAGATGTTTGTCTAGAATTATTTATAAATATCACTTTTTGTTATACTTACTTTTCATATATCAATATAAAAATTAAATAGTTTATTGTCATGTTACATTTTCAGGAAGATTATGAAAATCTCAAAAAGATGAAAGCGAGTGATATCAAAAATATGCTAGTAGGAATGTCTAAAAATATGTACAAGGAGATGGTCAAAGAAATGGACAAAATTGCATCGTAGGAGCTATCTCAACAACAACGTGCTTCAAATGTAATATGTAATCATTGAATTTTTTTATCATTAAGTAAAATAAATAAACAATTTAGCATTAAATATTAATTTTTCAAGTATTTTCTTGCGAAAAGAAAAAGAAAATGGAACCCATTCGGCACACATAAAAACGGGACGACCAAGGAAGAAAAGGATTTGATATCTAAGTTTGTGAGTAATTGTTACTTCCTTATAACAACTTAACTAGATTTCATTTTTTGTATTTTCAAGTTTAGTTTTACAAAAAACATCATTGAATGTCTCCAAACAGTGCTAATATATAAAGAAGAACCATCGAGAGGAATTGATTGAAATTGGTTTAAATATGGGTTGTGCGTATATGTTGGCATATCACAACTCAATTGTAGAATTTGTAAGCATCTATTGATCTTGTTTTACTTAGGTACGTCTATAATTAATAGAAAAAATAAATCTTTTATATTAAATATATGATTTCTTATGGGGTATAAAACTTGCAAGAAACAAATGTAGCCTTTGTGCCAAAGATCAAATCTTGAAAGATGGCATGTTACATGGTTTTGAAAGAATGTGTATAGTTTATGAGTCAATTGTTGCATTGGTACGTCATTTCTTTTCGATTTTACATTGATGTATATTATTTAATATTGCAATTTTCATTATTCTCACCTAATGTGCATACACCCGTCATGCGCTTTATTTTTATGTTTGTAGAGTGGAAGAAGGTGAAGAGAGAAGAAAACAATCAACGCCATGAACAAAACATTTTTGAAAAATAGTCCAAGTCATGGAAGTAGCTCTAGCGAGGATATGCAGTTCAAGCAAAAGAATGATGATCACCATGTTTGGATATAAAAGCAAGGCATTACGCATATTTTTGGAAAAAATGTACGGCGAAATCATACATTTTCCTTTAATGCAATGGACATAGTGTCCCAATTGAAAGATAAATGGATGCAGAAATACTTTGCATACCATTTTGTATGACAAAGAATGTCTTATTCATATATATATATATATATATATATACACACACACACACACACACATATATATATATATATATAAATGTTCTAATTTATTCTATTGCGTTCTCTATTGTTGCTATTGCATTCTCCATTTTTTGTTTCGTTCTCAAATGCAATAATAAAAATTTAATTCATATGAATATTGTTATAAAATATATATGTGTAGGCGACTTTGATGAATAATGAATTTTTAAAAAACCACAATAATTATGATATGATATAAAAAATTAATCTAAACATCACATTAAAATCCATTAATAAAAATTTATTTAATATGAATATTGTTATAATATGTGTTGACTTTTGATGAATAATGAATTTAAAACAATCACAATAATTGCACTGCCACGATTCGATGTTTCTAAAAAAATACAAAATGAAAAAGCTGATGCAGCTTGTATTATTAAGCGCACCGGTGCGTTTATACTACCCTATCGAGGACCGCAAAAATACCAAAAACCAGTTAAAAATATCGAGCGTTTGTGCGGTATGGCGCTTCGATGCATTTATGTATCTATACACACGTTTAGGTTGTTTTACCGCCTATGAACACGCATGAATACCGTGCAATTATAAATTGTGGTGCGTTTGTGTGATACTATGCAGCAAGGCGTTGCTGTCTGTACGCACTCGGTGCATTTGGATGACCAATAAGCACCACACGAATCGATCAACAATTACAAATCTCGGTGCATTTGTGTGATAGTACACACCGGGGGCATTTATGTGTCGATAAGCAAAGCTGCATGCATTTGTATGACATATTTTCACCACACGAGATACCGATACCAATTGTAAACCTCGGTGCATTTGTGCGAAACGATGCACCGAGCAATTATATAAGAATACGCACCGGGGGTGTTTATACGACCTATGAGCACCGCTCAAATCCCAAGACCAATTAGAATGCGCGTGCATTGTATCACCAACACCGAGCTCGTGTGCTTTGTCACTTTTCCTTAACGGCCCTAGTGCATTCTTGTTCGACCGCCCCCGGTGCTCTTTGTCTGCAATACCTGCACGGTGCATTAAAATCGATAGAGCACCGATGAAAAAACATCCGTAACAACCTCCCTGCTGCCCATTTTTTTTAGTTGTGTTGAATTTCCGTTAAAGCTTGCGCCAAAACCTCAGATTTACCGAAACGGATGTGTAGCATATGTTTTTTTGACAATTTTGGCTAATTTTATAATACTAAAAACCTCCTTTATAACCTGCGCTAGAGGGTCTTTTCCTTGTAGTGAATACATTTCTGTAATACATCTCGAAAATATAGGGTTTACTTTGTATAATTAGGACTAATTTCATTAAAAAATCAACACTTGGCTTTCGTAACTAAGTTTAGTGGCTTCGTAACTTGTCAAATTCATGCCTTTCATCGAGTGAGACTAATACCAATCAATCGACACTCATGCAAAGCTAAGAAATGAAAAATGTAGGATTATAACCAAATTTTGGCTAGTAAACAACACGGAAAAATAAAATCCCGAGAGAGATCGGTATAGAGGATATGGTCTTCTCAAGCAACTTTTGAATAGACGAAAAGGTATAAACGAACCCCAATAGAGTATGTTAGCATCGCCATCGTAAGCTAGCGCAGAAGTTGATGGGTGGCCGCCATTTCAAAAAAGGTAGGGTGACTACCTTGTCCTCCAACTTTGTAGCAACATATTTTTCCGTACCCTACGGTTACCTCGTCTTCACTTGCTTCTTCAAAAACATGAAGCAAATTGACAATTTAAGAAATGAATATGCATCAAACGGGGGTCCCTTATTCCATGAATACTATATAGAGCCCTGAATGTTTGAATTATATGCCCTTGGCATAGAGCTTATCTCATTCGTATTTCCATTAAAGTGCTCGGGGCTCACCCTTGCCTCTTCTTCAAGGGCATTTATCAAGTAAAGGGAGCATAAGATTTCTTGGCTTTTTGATGCCAAGAAGAATATGAGATGAACTTTTAAAGAGTAATTATATTTTTTATTATTTTTTTATTTATCATAATGATATCAATAAGCAGTGGGAACTATCAAGTGTCACGAAATCAAATTTTTTTGCACTCTAAAAAAACCTGGAGAAAAAGGTGAAATAACCCCATAGAACAATATCGGTTTAAAAATCACCAACGACATAGTGATTTCAATGATCTCCTCCAAAAGAATCTAAAGAATATTGAACCTGAAAATAAAATTAAAGTATTATAAATATATTATCACGCAACGGAAGTAACAGTCTAATGATCGCCTAGACATAGTAACAAAAAATCCCTTCAAAGATTCATCAAATTCACGAAACCAAACGGGAAACCTATCGGCTCAATATTCCAACAAGATTTCTCGAAAAGTGGTAAGTAAATGTCGCTGTCAAACAAGAGGATAAAGAAAATAACTAAATAAATAATGAAAGAGGGCCATGTGTGCCGTGTAATGAAGTGCCGAAGAATCACATGCTACGATCTTATGCACAAATGTCAGATTGAAATGCTCAATTAGACAAGAGGATGAGAATTTCCTTGGTTTACTATCGAGGACGAAAGATGGAAGAAAATAGACCGTGAATCGGGGCTTTGTGCACTATTATGAAATGAAGATGAGGAGGATTAAATGCTTTATTACCTTATGTACAAATTCCATATTAAAATGCTCAATTATAAAAGAGGATGAGATTTATCGTTTTATTGTACGGATCAAGGCGAAGATGATGGAAGAAAATAGTACTGGGTTTTGTGTGTTATCTAATGAAGTTGAGGAGAATCACATGCTTTCATCTGCCTTGTCTATGAATGTTTGAATGAAACTCTGAATTATATAGGAAGATGATTTTTATAACTGTAGACTTTCAAGCACGAAATGGAAGGAAATAGAGGGTATGAGGTGCATAACAAATCGGACATACCACTTCTTTATTGTTTGCGTTCACATTGTTATAAATATCATCATATGTGGAAATTATATTCTATGGAAAACCAACCTAGATAACATAGAATATAAATGAAGAACTTTAAAATTGTCTTATCAAAAAATTGATCTAGAACTATTACGATTCCATTTCTAGCCTATATACATCAACGTCTAGACGTCATTTCAATTGAATATTGATATGCAAGATCTACCTCTACATTCCATGTGCATTTTTCAAATCTAGTTTTAGATGGACTTAGAGAAAATGTAATGTTAGGTTATGTGCACGGAGTGTCAATTTCGGAATAACACAGACGCCATGGTTTCGCCCAAATTTGACTGATTCGCTCGACATCCTTGTTAGAATATCACACTTTTCTAGTGAGTAAGATCCATTGATAGCAAGGGGCGGGCTATGAATTTAATTCGAGGGAGAAGGACGCGCGAGATCGGTTGTGTGCCGATGGAAGACATTAAGCTTGTTATAGCTCATTGGCCCTTATGGTACGTAGAATGTCCCCCGAGGAGCAACCTGATTTCGAGGGAAAATTGCATCATTCCTTATTTCATACGGAATATTATGCAAGGAAAAACCCAGTTTGTTCATACACCGAAATTAGAGAGCGAACGAATCCCGGCAAGGTAGTAGGGGCAGAGACCAGGATGGTCAAATAAGGAGATCTCACCCCACTAGGTGAAGAAACATATAGTCGACACTTAAAAACCCGAGCTATATTCAGTACGGGTGCACTGAATCCCCCTCGGGTAGCTAATTTCTCTACAAAACTACCGCCACCAATGCCTTGTGGGCGGTTTATGGACTTGCCCAAAACCGCTCGTTAGCCTTTGATCCAACCACAAAATCGCCTAAAATACTAAAAGGATCATTCTCCTTATCGCTCTCTAGCTCGCTACCTATTGCCTTACATTAAGCTCTTTTTCTCCTCTGCGTTGTTGCTTCCATTAAAGCTCGCGGGTGATAAGGGCTTCGAGGTTTTTTTCTTGGCCCCGTGGGGTTTCGATTTGCCATCCTACGAGAAGACACGAAATGAAGTCGTCTGCCATTTTAGAGGCAAACCCCATCTCGTTATTTTCTTCGTTCCCGTACACAGATTTCATAGGAGTTTCGCATACTAATCATCCTTTTGAGAATAATAACTGTAGAGGATTTCGATCACATGTATATATAGAGGATTTTTACGTGAGGGGGTTTCTCGTGAGTTGAAGGGATTGTTGGGTGCAAATTGGGGTATATACAAAATTGGATCCGGTCATATGGGTGTGAATTCACGTTTTAGGGGCCTAGTGAGTATGAGTGACAAAGTATGACTTGGTCAATAGTTTTGTGTTTTGTGTTATTGTAGTGATTAATTTGGACTAAGTCAATATGTATCGAGCAATTTATATTAAGTTAATATTTTAAAACACTAATATAAAGATGAATCATGAGAATGGTTTTTGTATTATTAACCTCATGTGGTTAGTGAAAGGTTAATAATTGAAATAATTATGTTTTTGATACATAGATTTTCTTTCCATTTATAAAGATGGTAAGAATTTGATAGAAAATTTAGATATAAGTAGAGTCTAGTTAAAAAATATTGTTTAAATATTTTGTTTAGCTTTCATAATCAACTTAATAGTACAAGTGAAGTTGTAGATCAATAAGAATTTTAGCTTTTTTATCATCATATATCAACAATTAGAAAGAAGTTTGCTATAAGATTAGATAGTTCTTTAAAATTTAGCTAGTGTCACATAAAATAAGTTAATATTTTGGTAATAATTCGATAGAAATTTTAGGCATAGGCAGAGTTCTACTATGATCCAAAGCTCATTCATAGTGGAACAATAGCATTTGTACAAGTTTTTGCCGAGTTCTAGTCAATCCATATTGTCAAAATTTCATTGTGGTTTTGGATGAATGAGAACTATATTGACTATACATGCCGTCAAATTTTTCCCACTATAGGGAAGTTTAATGATGTATTAAATGACTCTATGATATCACTCAACCTCCATATTCACAAAGTGAACATGGGTGTTTAATAAACATGTAGTTATGATTGAGATATTTATTATGGACCTAAGTGTTTACTTAATCGGGCATGTGTGCATTCCATGGCATGTTGATACATGCTCAACACGATTGCATTAGTTTTGTGTAACCATACAACTATTTTTGCACTAGACGACCCAGTTCCAACACCTACAACAACAACAAATAATCCTACACCAATTTTGAGTTCCCTACGTGGTTGATCTCATCCATGGTTTAATAAACCCATGGTACTGACAATGATCACCAATCAAGTATGACTAGGGAATTAGCGAGTCCATGCCAATGTCAATGCTCAACTTGGACTAAAGATATTTGCTATGAAAGTGGTGATCAAGTTTGTACATTGTGCTTAATATAAGGTGCTTATAGTCATTAAGTGATAGTTGTAGTTACAAGGATAAGGTTTTGGTGTTATAATGCAAGGATTACAAGGAATAAGGGTTCGAAGGCTAAAAATTGTTGGAAACATGGATTATAATGTTTAGGGGTTTTAATGCAAGGATTATAAGGACTAAGGTTGTAAATATTAGGGATTATTTGAAATATGAGTTATAAGGTTATATTAGGGGCTTTAGGGTTTAAAAAAGAGATAGCGATTAAAGGAAATAAAGTTTAGGGTTTATGATGGTAAAATGTTAAGAGATATAATGGTTATAGTATTATTGTTATGTTTTATATGTGTTAAGGATTATAACGATCAGAGTGTCGATGATTATATGTATTAGATGTTAAAGAGGTAAATTATTTTAAGGATAAGGGTTGTAATCTTTAGGTATTAAGTGTGGCGAGGGGTTATAAGGATTGGGTCTTAAAAAGTTTTTAGAGGAATTAGGGATTAGGATTAAAGTTCATATGCATTAACAATAAAATAGGTTATATGTTAGAGGGAATAAGGACTATAGGGTTGTTGACGGAAAAAAATTCCACCTTGCCAACAAGGGGGAATTAACCCTGATCGTAGGTCCCACCTGCAGTCGGCTCTTGCTTTGGAATGGCTAATCCCAACGGGTTTTAAGGAATGTTATTAGCGTTGGGGAATAATGAGTTAGTGGTTTAGGGATTAGGGATTAGGGCTTAGGGGAATAGGGGCTTAGGGTTAGAGGTTTAGGGTTTAGGGAGTTGGGGAATAACGAGTTAGTGGTTAAGGGGTTAGGTATTGGGGGCTTAGAGGTTAGGGGATTTAGGTGCATTTAGGGGATTTAGGAATAATGAGTTAGTGGTTAAGGGATTAGGGATTGGGGTTAGGAGAATAATGAGTTAGTGGTTTAGGGATTTGGGATTATGGGTTAGGGTATTAGGGCTTAGGGGTTTAGAGGTTTAGGGTTTAGGGGTTAGGGGAATAATAAGTTAGTGGTTAAGGGTTAGGTATTGGGGGTTTGAGGGTTAGGGATTTAGGGCGCATTTAGGGGTTAGGGGAATAATGAGTTAGTAGTTAAGGGATTAGGGATTGGGGTTAGGGGAATAATGAGTTAGTGGTTAAGGGGTTAGGGATTGGGGGTTTAGGGGTTAGGAGAGTTAGGTGCATTTAGGGGTTAGGGGAATAATGAGTTAGTGGTTAAGGGAATAGGGATTGGGGGCTTAGGGGTTAGGGGATTTAGGTGCGGTTAGGGAGTTAGGTGAATAATGAGTTAGTGGTTGAGGGATTAGGGATTGGGTTGGGGGAATAATGAGTTAGTGGTTAAGGGGTTAGGGATTAGGGTTAGGGGATTTAGGTGCATTTGGGGGTTGAGGGGAATAATGAGTTAGTGGTTAAGGGAATACGGATTAGCTTAGTTAGGGGGATTTAGGCTACAGTTAGGGGGATAGTGTGAATAATGAGTTAGTGGTTGGGGGATTAGGGATTAGGGGTTGGGAGATTTAGCAGTTAAGGATTTTTAGGGGTTAGGGGTGAGGGATTAAATTGAGAAAAAATTAGGGGAACTGGGACAATACATCAAAAACGTCAGAACTAAAGTGTCGGAAAATTGACCATATGTACTAGTGTCCCATTAATAATAATAGTTTATTTATTTCTTCAAATAATAATTTAATTAATCATTCCAATAATCATTTTAGTTTCTCTTATCTACCTAATATCCACTCTCTTAATATGTCTTGTACTAATATAATTCAATCTTTGATTTATCATTTAGAAGCCCCTCCCATTAATCCTCTCCCTCATGTACGACCTCCTACTTCTCTTAATCCCCCTTCACCTATTAACCTTAATGATTATTTTCCTAATCCTCCCCCTTTTTCTTTCGATCGTCTCTCACCCAATGAACTTTCTTCACCCCCACATCCCTACCCCCTACCCGTCCTTTACCTCGGTCTTCTTTTCCCTCTTCCTCCCCTTAATTCCAAGGTGGTTAACCTTTCCTTTGTTTCAGATTGATACCCGCTTTAAGCCTCCTCGAAAGGCTTTAACTTTTTGTGATCCCTCATTCCATTCCTTTCGAGGATATTATTTGCTCCATCAAATCCATCTCCCAAAACCTTCCTCCCATTCGGTTGAAGAACTTCATCAAGAATGTGGACGCATTCATCGAAACTTTAAGCTCCCCAAGCCTAACCTTTCTAAATGTAATTTGTCGCCCTCCGTACGACTTAAATCCAACGGATATCCTTATTCTAAAATTTGATAACGACAACGCCTATGTCCTATTATATTAATCATATTACAATCGTAAGATGATGGACCTTATATCCTCTTCCTCTCACAAACACCTTCTAAAAAACCCGATCCAGGTCCATTATTTCCAGGTTTCCAAAGCCATTAAATCCCTTCTTCCTTGACCCTTCATCCAAAATCTCCTCCTCCCCCCTCAATTCCATCACCCCCTGAGTTGTAGTCGACCAAAAATTCATAAGCACAGCATCCTCCTCCCCTATTGTCGGTACATAGGAGGCCCCACCCATGCCCTTTCCAAATTCCTTTCCAAAAAAGTCTTTCGACCCCATTTCGCGTTGCTCCTCCTCCTTCATTAAATATTCTCGAGACTTTATCGCATCAAATTAAAAACACTTAAAGCTTGATAAGAATGACATTATGTTGGAGTTACGTCGCTTCGATGCCGTTGCGACGGGCTTTGCACGCTTGTGGGAAGAACCCATGTGATAAGAGCTAGGGCTCCTCCCAGATAGCCATGGAGGATCTAGACTCCTCCCCGGGCTCCTCCGCACCCCTCTCGTCGCCTTGCGTAGTTCATATACGGCGTAGCTCGCTTTGATAGCAGAAGAAAAACTTGAAGACATTCCTAAGATTTCCCTTCCTCTGAGGGGCCAAACCAAGTAGCCTTATCTGTGGCGGATCATGCATGGGATCAGTTTACGGATCTTTGGCCCTCTCGAAAACAACGCGAGACCTCGGTCGTGAAAAATTGGGTTCTTTTGATCAAGAACAGTGTAACCTCCTACTTCTTGGGTGAGGGCTACCTTCTATTCGAATTCATTTCAAAGAGGATAAAGATTTGATCTTTAGGAATGGTCTCTGCTCCATGGGCCCTCGGGGGCTATATCTCAACAAGTGGATGTCGGACCTTGACCCCGACGGTGGATGTCCGAGCGAGCATTTCTAGTTTGGGTAAAGGCTCAGTCGAACTTGCCAATGCATTGTTGGAGCGGGATCGTTGAAACACACAGGAAAATGCTGCGGGAAAATTTATTGAATGAGCAGAATAACGAGGATCAATATGATTGTGCTCGAATCTATATCGAGGGTCGACCTAGAGGGTGGGTCTACCGGATGCAATAAAAAATCAATGTGCGCGATTGTTCCCATGTGCAAAAGCTTGACTATGAGCGGCTTTCCTTCAAATGCCGAAATTGTCACGAATACGGGCACTTTTCTAGAGGCTTTACCGAGCAATGAAGAGTGCGTAGAAAGGAAAAGAAGAGGTTTGAAATAGGTTAAGCGGTCGAAGACTTCTCACAAAAACCCAAAATCGTACTGGGGCTTCAAAAGGAAAAGGTTCTCGCGCTTTCTTCGATCAGCAAAAACCCTTTTCCCTAAAGGGAAAAAAAATAAATTTGGCCTCTCGGCTCGACGTTTCGGAGAGGTCCAAGAGGTCGAGATGCAGCAAAAGAAAGTGACCCGGACAAAGGGACACCCTCGGGCTCGAAAGACGGTGAAGAGTGGCTTTAGAAAGATCTAAAAAGAAAAACATGCAAAGGGCGAAGATGAGGAACAAGACTCGGAGGAATGCGAGGAGGAAGGAGAAATAGGGGAATCAAAAATCTTGGCTATAAGATCGACAAGAGGTCAAAAGTACGCATGTCTGGGAAAAGAGAGAACAAGAAACATACAGAGATAAGCTTCTCAAAAGTGGTCAACCAACCTTGTAAGAAATTATTTGGCAAAAACACCCAAGATGATAGAGAAACCGGACATAGGGCTCCAAGGGAGCTCACCACTAGTAAAGGTAAGTGATGAAGGTTGTCTTCGAGCTGGAGAGGTTTGGGATGTAAAGTGAAAGAAGAAGCCATGAGAAGCATGCTTCGGATAGAAACCCTAGACATTCTACTAATCCACGAGACAAAAATGGAGGATGCCATCTTTCACCCCCTTCTTTTTGTTCTCCAAGCATATCTGTTTTAAGTTTTTTATTTGAACGAGAAGTTGCTTGATCAAGATATTATGACCTCAATATAGCGCAGTGTTAAAAAACATTAATCATGCATTGTTTGTTGATGACTCTCGTTGTTGGGTGCAACCACTGCACTTCCTTCCTCCAAATTTAAAGAAGTGTTGGATGACTATTGTGATGCCAAGATAAAAGTTTAAACAAAAGGGAAGTGCTATATCTATTGCCGGAACATCTCAATTCACAATCTCGCAGCTATTTCCGGATGCCTGGGTTTTGTAGGGCTTTGCTACTTGGACTTCTTTCAAGTACCGGGCCTTCCTATTTTTCAAAATCGCCTTGAGCGAGATTAGCTCCCTACGATCGACAAATTCAAACTTAGGATCTAGGAATGGAGTTTCTCTTAGCTAAAGCATTGCTAGGTAAGATAGTGTTGATCAAAGAAGTCCTCAGCAATCTACCTATCTTCCAATTTTCAATTCTGTTGTCTCCTATCTGCATCCTCAAAAAATATGGAGGAGCTCATTCGAATATTTTTACGGAAAGGCAAACAAAACGAAAATGAATCCCTCTTGTCGATCGGGATAAAGTTACCAAACCTCATATGGAACGTGGTCACGAATTTTAAAATGATTCACTCTCGAGAATATTGCTATGGGAGCCAAAATAGTTTGGAGGATCATGGCTCCCAAGCCGAAATGGGTATAAAAAGAACTTTGGCGAAAAATAATTGAAAGACAAAGAGAAACGTTGTTTAGAAAACCCAATCCCTAACTCGAGACACGCACTTGATTAAACTCGCGTATGTTGACTATCCCTCTGATCCAATCCCATGCATATTGGATCCTGGAAATGGAAAACTCATTGATATTTGGCGAGACAACATCATGTACAAGCCTCCTTTGAGCCCGATGATCTATCGCTCGTTCAGCGTATTTGGATGACAAACGCCATTTTTATTACTCGGTGGGAAATTTCTTGCTGAAGATAGTCGCAGTCGTTGGAAGAAAATCCGGTCCCTACGGAGTTGAATATTGACTACGACTCCTTGCTTTCCCAGCTTCATGGCATGGCACGCCTGCACGAAAGGTTGCTGAATAAATGTGGTTGGGGCCAATCCGAGAACCTATTCTATTTCTTTGGGCTATAGAAAATAGTTGAGGTTACTCACATTCCTCCAAATCCAATGATTTGGAAGGGGCTATGGAGTCTCAAATCCATTCTAAAATTGATTTCTTTTGCTAGCTTATGTGTCATAATAGAAATTTGGTAGGTGATGATTAAAAAAAGAGGATTCAAGGACCCTCAAGATGTCGGGATGATTGTGAAAATGAAGAGAATGTTTGCCATCTTATCTTTAGAATGTAAATTTGCTACGAAGGTTTGGCATGAGGCTCTCAGCTCCTTGGGAACGACTTCGCTCTCCGACCTTCATATCGTCTGTTTGCTAATTGGCTATATAAATATCTAGGGGGGCTTCCTAAGAATGATAGCTTCAAATCCTTTTGGCTCTCTCTTCCAAAGATAACTGTTGGAAAATTTCAGCTTGAAAGGAATAAAAGTATTTTTAGGAGACAAAGAGAAAAAATGCAAAAATAATCATATTTAAGGTCAAAAACCAATTGAAAAGCTTGGGAGGTCAACTTGAGCAACCAAGCAAGCCAGCAAGGATATGGAAATGAGGTGACATGATGGGCCTTAAATTCTCCGTGTGAAACAAGGCAAAAATAAGATAAGCATAGATTGGAAAATCGAGACTCAATGAGAAAGACTTTTCGGGATGGATTATTAAGCAAGCACGAGACACTCCTTATTCTTTGACGGGGCTGCCCAAAAGGAAATCCAGAGAAGGCGGGTGCGGGTGGTGTTATTAAGAATATAGAGGGCGAGCGTAGAGCACATATTTGCCTGGGGCTTGGGCCATTCCACGAGCATTCAAGTTAAAGCGCTTACTCTTCTCGAAGGCCTCAAGCAAGTCACCTTTGCATCAAAGAGGTAATCGTTATAAGGGACTTCAATCCATCATCAAAAAAATATTGTGGAAAATTCTATTCCTAAGGATCTCGATTTGTTAGATTGGTGAAGAGAATAAAATCAATGTCAAATACACTTCAAAGGGTGATCTTCTTCCATGTATTGTGGGTGAATAATAAGGATGCGGATGTAGAAGCCAACAAAACATCCCTTTCCACAAGCACTCTTTCAGTGACGGGGGAAGATGAACGGGCTCCTATTCCTCAATTTCCACTCTCATGTTTTCTGCACTTATTGCAGCAGCGGTTGTTTGTATCCCCAAGCTAGGGAAAAAGTCGAGAGATTGAAGCAATAGCTAGTTGTAAGAAATGCCAGGCACATGAGTACTCGGGCCATAGATACCATGATAGGTGAGGAAAATTGGGGAAATTGCCCCCAAATTTTGTAATCGCGTTTTGAGGCATTCATGCCAAAGGTCTAATACAAATCCATAACCGTTCTTGTATAATGACATTAGGTTAGCTGTCATTTCTTTATTTACAAATTCTCTCCCCAGAAGCCTAAACTCCCATCTCGAAGGTTTTGAACTCGGAAACTCTTCATCTTATTAACCTTTGTCTCACCTCTACCTTTTTCTCCTTTAACGGTGTTTGTTACGAGCAAAATAAGGGACACAACCATGGGCTCCTTCCTCTCCTTTCTGTAACCAACATATTTTTATGGAACACTTTGAATCCAAGGCCGTAGAAACCTTCCACCTTAAGCCTAAAGTTTCAGAGCTCGTTTCGTTTACAAACTACCTTTGTGATTTGGTCCAATGGTATCCCTACGCTACGCTGATTTCTTTCTCATCTTAATAGCATTTCCCCTCATATACGAGTTCACTATGGAATTCGGGCACCATTCCCTCCCTTTCTTGATGTCGTCATCTCTCGCCTACACGATGGTTCCCTAACCCACCAAGTCTTTCAGAGAAGAAAGACTCATATTTAGATAGGAATCACCTTCACGCCAACTCCCACCACCATCCAGCTCAAAAATTTGTTGTTCTCAAGACCCTTGTCTCTCATGCTATAATAATTTCCTCGCTAGATCTTCAAGAAAAAAGCTCATATGTCAAAAATAAATTAAAGCCAATAGTTTGCACTTGTTCCCCGGATTAACACTAGTGAGAGATCAAGTAATTAAATATTAATTAATTCACAATCGGTGATCTCACATGCAACTAAGGATTTACTATTATTAGCTACATGCATGTCGAGATCCAGTGGAGACCCGTTGGAGTTCTAGGTGAAAAGGGAAGTTGACTATTAGTTGTAGGATTATTGGGTTGCATACAGACAAATACCCATTGGAGTGCCATGACACTTGCATAGTCAAGGTAGGGAAAGAATTCGTATATTTTAGGATCTCTACCATCGGGGATTGTGCAAACAAGGCGAGGGACTATCTGAAAGCTGAAATTGGCTATGTATTTAGGCAAGTTTTCATATATAGTGTGAGACAGATTAGCTGAGTATTGGAGGGACTCTTGTGAGAAGAGTTTAGTATGTAATTGTTTCATGATCCATGTTGAATATACAATAGAAGATAGTGGGGTTTTTTAGCTATATGCTACAGAAATTATCCGTGTTGTGTGTGATTGATCTTTCTTCATGTTCATGTGATTAGCGATTGTGTTTTTAATTTTGAAAGATTTGTAGAAGTGATTCAGTATTTAACTTTAGTACATTGTTAGATCGGTGAATCCAAGATATACATGCATGTTGTATAATTTCTACAAGGTAACCTTGCCTTAATCCCCTCGAAGCTTGAAATTAATTAGCGGGTCTACCATTGACAAGCAGTCAATCTAGAGGCTTATCTATGTAGGCTTTCGATCGAGGTTGAGATAAAATCGAGAGGAGAAACAAAAGGTAAGAAGGAATTTATAGAGGCAAGAGGTTAACCACGACAAAGGACATTTTCCATGTCAAGCTTGATCAACATCCCCTTGCTCCTTGATGGTTGGAATGCATTGCTGCTTGTACCTATATGACATTATCCGGGATGTGTTTGCCTTTTCGACAAAACCCACCTTGAGAGGGAGATGATCACCAATGGCTTAATTTTGTTGGCTAGGAGCGTGGTGAGGACTTTTTGTACGAAGCATTGTAGAGGAGATGGGCACGAATCTTTCAAAGGATCCCGAGGTTCACTCTTAGGGATTAAGGCTATGAGTGGAATTGGTGCCACCCCCCACCTTAGCTTTACTCGCGAAACCTTTGATCATTCTTAGCGGTTGAATTTGATAATGTCCCAAAAAGATTATGTAGAAATGGGATTTGAGAAACCATCAAGCCCAAGGGCCTTGTGCGGTTCCATTGACCATATGACTTTGCAGATTTCTTCATCGAGAGAAAGGCTTCATGATGTTAGTATTGTCATCTCTACGAAAAGGAGGATGTGAGAGAGAAGAAGTCCTTTGTGTCCTCTTCACTTCTATCACTCTCTTTCTATAAAGATTTTGGAAGTGAGACCCCTACTGCAGTTTCCTTTGATATTTTCGAAACCTTTGTAGACCAACCCTTTAGGGAGTGGTGATTTCTAAGATATGATTGCGTGAGAGGTGAGCCTTTCGTACTATCGATGGAAGAAATAGGTATTTAGGTCTCCATATTTTAGCCATAGGGTCTGTGACTTAATTCTCCAATATTATTCTTCAATACGAAAAGAACGATAGGAGTTTATTTGTGCAATATATTCCTTTTCAAGCTCCACATAGGTCTTGTCTCTTTTTTTCCCATTTCCATTTGCAAGTCTTCCAACAATTGGTTGTTTCTTTTCTCGATGGGTTGGGGTATTTGTGGGATTTTTTGATCCACTCTTTTCGTCGTCATGTTTTGTAGCCTTGAGTTTATGCTCCACATAGCTTGGGGATTCTAAGATAGATTTGAACCAAGCCAAGCAAACACTTGTCGAGAAATCCGTCTCTCTCACTCTAGAGAGGTTGAACGGAACGATATTGGGCCCAAGTTTTCTTCCTCTTCCAAGAGAAGCAGGATAGGCTTATGATCGGAGGTTAGATTGGAAGGATTTTGGAGAAATTAGCCTTTGTTCCAATAGCAATGAACTACGTACAAGAAAAGCGATCAAGTCGAGCGGAGATATGGTCTTCCTCACTCATTGTGGAAAAAGTGAATAGTCCTCTCGTTGGTTTAAAGTCCAGGAGATCCCATTGGAGTAAAATTTCTTCCACCTTGGGGAGCATTTGGTCCCTACTGCTACTGCCTCCTCTCTTTTATTTCAAGTCCAGGACAATATTTAGGTCTCCGGCTAATATGATATTCTTGGGAGAGTGAAGGTCTAATAATTCAGAAATAGATTGGCAACAATCTCTTTTTTTCAGCGTACAACACAGGAGCATAAAGATTAAAAAGAGAAAAGGTTAACTTACTTATGGAGTTCCTTAGCTTGGTAAAAATCTAGTGCTAGGTCTCTAAGGAGTTCTCAAAATGAAATTGTTCCTCCAACCACAAAGTGGAAATTCCACTTGAGGAGCCCCTTGTACTTACAACCTTCCCTCGCATTTTTCTTCCATTTCGATTTGCGATGTCGAGAAGGGTTTCCCCTTCGATTTTTAGTCTCTTGGATCATGAGGATTTTAGGAGGTTCCATCTTCGGTAGATCTTTGATAGCTTCGGCTTTCATAGGGTTCCCCAAGCCTCTACAATTCCCGAGAGACTAATTTCATTATTTACTATTGGAGGGGTTGGTAGCTCCTCCCCTTGGAAACTTTGTTGCAGTATTTCTCCCGATGGACATATTTGAGTTTGTGGATTGACTTCCTTGAGTCTTTTGCCATTCGTCTTCTTCTTCACGACTTCTGTGTGATTTTCTTCCCACTCTTTTTCGAGGCCTCTCAAAGGTCTCATCCTTCGAGGAGCAAGATCCAATGGCTTCTTTACGATCATTTCGAGAATATGAGGGTGGAGAGGAGGTACTCAGGATTACTCCGAGGGGGGATGTTTCTTCATTACCTTTTCCCAAGGAGGGGGATGTATTCTACTATTCATGGTTTCCAAAGTTGTTACTAAGGAGTTCACAGGAGTGTTGAGCTCTTTAATAGGTTTCGGCTTCAACCCAGGTAGGGGAATAGCTCTCTACCCCAAGAGTCTACCCCTACTGCGATACTTTGTTCCCTTTTTGTGACTCCTTTTCCTTTAGCTTTTATCGAGCTGCTTTACGAACCAAGGTCCATTGTTCTCCTTTCGAATTCTTACTTTCTTCTTCTACCTTATTTTTGTAGTGCCTTGCAAAATAGGCATAGCCGTGACAGTAGCCTTCATTTAAATGGAAGTTGGTCATAATCCGACTCTCGGATATGTGTCCGATCGACAACCATTAGTTTGATAGCTTCGAGCTAGCCCAACTTCCAAATCCACCTCACGACACATATACATGCGCGTGAGTATTGATATTTTCTTTCGCTGTGATCAATATGCTTTAGAGGGTATTGCCAATGGTTTGGAGAGACTTTTGTTTAGCATGCGATGGGGAGATGTGAGGCATACCCTACATCGGGAACAATTGAAGGCACATCTTGAGCGGGATCGAAGTTGAGGTCCATTTATTTAAGTATAGTCCCCTAGAACCCATAAAATATGGCCTATTTACCGAAGATGAGGCTTTCACATCTTCCACATTCTCAAAAAACAAAAACAAAGTACCCTTTGTCTATGAAGTGGCTTTCGAGTGCCTAGAGACTAAAGGAATCAGTTCCTCTGCACCCTAGTCTTCCACAACTTTGGGAGATGGCCAGCGGGCCCGATGAAATATCCAATGAGCCCTCTTTTTAAAGGCTGGGTTAAATGCAAAATCGACAAGTTTCTTTGATTGGAAGGGCCACTAAAGGGATGTTATCCGGATTTTTCATGAACTTTTGTTGAGATTCGATCAAAGGGAATTTGCTACTGGTTGCTATCGATTTCTTGAATGCAAGGAATTTCTGGAGGAGGAGGAAGGAGAGCCTACGTGTCCCCCTCTTGATGCCATGGTCGGGAGGTCGCAGTAGGTCGGCCGTGCTCGATACGCCCGGAGCACGTGCTTTAGTCGAGTATAATATCATCAGTCGTATATTTTTAACCCTAGACTTAATTAGTCATTTTTAAGTTCCATCACTTAAAAATTGATCAAATTTAGTAGTAATTCACTTGAAATAATTGTGGTGACTAACTTTTTTAGTCACCTAGTCACTAATTTCATCATTTTCTAGCAGTGCATCCTCTTGGAGAAATGGATGCCGGATGATTGGAAAATGGCTCCTCGGGAAGCAAGAATTCTCCGAGGCCTCCATCCTGGCCGCCTAGCATGGTCTCCCCAGAAGCTTCTTGGAAACTTGTCACGACATAGGGGACACCATCGGGATCTTCAAACCTCCTTTAGAAGTTTTCATCAAAATCAACTTTGATGGAGCCTCGAAATGAAATCTAGGGGAAAGAAGGGGTTGGAGGGATTTTTCGAGATCATCGAGGCACACAAGATTCATATATGTTGACTCGTGGCTTTGCACGACAACGGTGAAGCATATATTCATAGTAGTGCACACAAGGTCTCCTCTTGGTCATCGGACTAGGATACGAAAAGATGGTAATCGAAAGGACTCTCGGGTTGGTTAAGAATACTCTCAAAAAAACTTAATTAAGGAACAAAGTGGGACAAACTCAATTTAGAGATGGCGTACTACTTCGCATGTGCAGCAATTGGAGGATACAATCAGGAAATTTGATTATATCATTATCACCCATGTAAGGAGGAAGGAAATAAAAGCGTACTCACCTCTTGGAAAAATTGTGGTTACGCTCTCGCGAATGAAACTATTGAATTAAACAAGCTTCCTAATCTCGGGGAAGCACCATGGATCAATTTGCGAGCATCATAGAGTAGGGCAAAGGAGTGAGGGCGAGAGCTCACCCATAGTTCCCGGACTCAGCTCCACGATTAGGTGTAATGAAGAAGATTGACCCTTCCATCGTGTTAATGGTAGTGGCCTTGGGGTTGAAGCCCACCACCTTCCACATGAGTGGCAAGGGCGGCGAGGCTATACTATCGCATGCAACACGAGGTAAGGTAGGCGGAACAAAGTGCCCTGCGTATGGAGCTTGAAATAGGGTCGGAGGAAGGCGTGGGGGTTTTTATGACAAAAGACTTCGGTGCATGTGCGACGTCGGGATAACAAACCTCCATTGCACTTCCACCACGGCACGAAACTTAGTATGTGCTTGGGTTTCCTCTCCCTTGTTCATGCCATGTTTATGTTTTATGATTTGGGCTGGTCTCTATGGGAGCCTAAAGGGATTAAGATGGACTTGTATAGTCTTGTGTGGTGGGGAGGAAGACGAACCATTTTGACTCTGGTTGGAAAAGGTTGGGGGTTCTTTTTAGGTCCCTACCTCGTGCTTGGAGTAGGAATTGGGAATGGCCTCAGCATGCACTCGAGTGTGAGTGCATATCGGGAGTGAGGGATGAAGAAGGAATGGTGAGGGGTTGGGGAAAATCTGCCAGGTATAGATTGAAAGGAGTGGTCGCTGTGTTTAGTTCGAGAGGCTTTGTTGGTTTATACCACCTTGAGCTACTTGGGCTCGATGCGCATGCATGGGAGAGGAATTCCACTCGTGCACCGAGCAATGGGCATCGATGCCTCCTCATCCGAGAATTTCAAGGGTGGGAGGTATGATGGAAAGAGAGACACCAGAAGGAGAGTTGAGAGATTTAAGGAAGGTGGGGGCTCTTTGGGTTATGGGGATAATTATGCGGTGTGCGGAACGTGAGGGATGAGGGGTGGCGAGGGGTCGTGGGGTATGAGGGCAATGGGTGCTGCGAGAGGGATGGGGGAGGGGATAAGTCCTGGGAAGAGGCCCCAGGTCACCTTTCTTTCTGCATAACTAGGATGCATGGACCTTTGATCATTTTCATCATATGGAATTATGCCCTCGGATTTGATTGTGGTGGACATGTCACCTACCTAGAAACCTAGTCAAGAGCGTGGGATGGCACGCTCCAAGAGTCATGTGGCTGGCGACCACTTTCCAAAAGCCCTTGCGACTTCGAGGTCGTGGCTCAAAGATAAAGGAATATTGGCAGAAGCCCAACCCCAACTCACCCACCGAGCAAGCCGAGAGGACGAAGGCCTGCAATCGATGTGATCCAAGAGGCGATGGCACGCACATGAGAACACATCGGAGGAAATTCATAAGCTCGTTGAAAAATGGAGTGCAGGCATAAACTGTAAATGTAGAGATGAGAGATGGATGCGAGGAATGGAGAGGTTTACATACCAAATCTAGGAAAAAAGCAAGAGGTAGAGTAACACATTTCAAGCATACATTGTATCTTTGTTGGTCTATGAAGAGCATCCTTGGAAAATCCTTGGAGCGGATCTCTATGAGCTTGGTGACATTAGCATTGCTAGCCATCGGTAAATTTTTTGTCGAGCAAATGATGGTTAAAACAAATCTTGAACCTTCAGAGATTGTTTTCATATCGCTCATTCTTGAAGCCTTCTTATGTTTGCCTAAACTCAAAAAGTAATCTTCATTGTTGCTTCATTGAGAAAATCCACGAGAAATCTATTGTTCCCTTCAAAAGCCGTTTCACAGACAACCCCCTTTTCATCATTTCGAGTCACTCATTGTGGCCCTTTTTATCCCCCATTTTTCCACTGCGATCTCCTTTTCTCTCTTTCATTTTCCTTCATTCCCTCAAAAACCTTCTAAAATCCTTTTTGAACCATAAAAACCCTTTGTTATGGTTTAAGAACTTTTTCCTTTTTTAAATATCGAAACTTGGAAAAATCATAAAAAATCCATTAAAAGACATTTACAAAGCTTTTCCGCACTTTTAAGAGGTTCTAGCCCCATTTCGTGTTTGTGCCCTGGCTCCTTTCCTTCACAAGACCAAGTGCTTAATAAACCCGCTTTTCTTTGCAAATTTCTTCCCCCGATACAGTAGACCCCTGTCTCTTTAACCTGGTTGTTTCTCCCCCCATAGATCGTGCCCCCACCTAATCCCCGGTCCTTTCCCTTTTTTCCTTACTTACCCTCTCGACGACAAATCTCCACCGACCGGGAGATCTCGGGAGGTCCAACGGCGCCGGTGCACCGCCATGCTTTCCTTTCCTTCCCCTTCTTTCTCCCTTTCCCCACCTTATCACTCCATCAGTGCGATATCTGTCGTCGATTTATCAAATACTGACGATCCTCACTCATCCGTCACAACTTCCCTCTAGACCCACATTCCACTACTAGTCTCCTCTTCAAATCACTCCCCGGCACTGTCCCCCACTAGCGACCCCCTCGTTCAACTTTCTCCATTGTGCCCCATTCGCGCAAAGTCGAAATCTCTTCCCCATCATCCAACGGTTGACATCACATATCGCGTGATTTCACTATCTAGAGTTTAACAAACAAAAATCATGTGATACGGCGGTGTGCAAAAGGCCACGCGGCACATGTCGGTTGGATCGCGTTCCCTCTGGGTAAAACCACTTACCACCCGAGGTCGCGCGAAAACCACCGGTGGTTTTCGAGGAAAACCGCCAAGCCAAATTCGCGCCAAAAATCCATTTTGAATCGAATTTTCTCCTTTTTTCTTCATTAAGCCTCTCCCGCCACCATAAATCACCCCTGCGCATTGCTCCTCCGCCCTGCCTCTCTCTTGCATAGCAGTTGCAACTGCGGAGTTTTTGATAACGTGTTTTGTGGTTTTTTGCAAGTCATGGTGGTTTAAAAGGCGAGAAACCCTCGTCACGGTCCAAAAGCGACAGGGAGTCGAGGATTGCCCTCATCCGAAAGCCAAAACAACATGGAGAAAGATTAGTTCTTTGGGCATAAACCCGGGTTTTAAATCAATTATTGGTTATATAAATCAAAACCCAGAGTGCGCTGAAACCACTGTCCATAGAAAAGGGTTATTGCTTAAAGATTGAAGGGTAAAGAGCACAACCCCTCGAAGAAAGACGAGAAACAAAGAAAAGGGATGATTCTAAAAATAAATTGTGGCTGGAGGCCAAAGATGAGTTAAGCATAAAGATAAGGATTGAATGCATAAGAGCCTAGAGGATTAAAAGGTTTAATCCTACGGTTTTAGTATTAAAATACGGTTTTAAGCTAGATACAAGTAGGAAAGGGTAAAGGTAGATGACAAAGCCAACCGTAAACACGATCGACATATAAGGTTTCTATGCCCAATAGAGGTCAGTTTGCAGAAGAGCCTCACAGTGCCACATCATGAAGGCCATTGCTCCTCGCAACTACCACCTACATGGCTTATCTCCTCAAAAGGCACATGTTAATGACACGGTCGAAGATATTCACGAAAGACAACTCATAATTAGCGAAACCGGCCTACCAAAATCCCCCAAAGTCAACAAAAGTGACTAAAGGTGATAAAATTCAATGTAAAATTTATTAAAACAGAGATGACATTTGAAATCTTCTCCCTTAGGCCTCCCAAAGTGTCGAGAAACCATTACTACTGTACTAATTGCATACGAGGACTCTTCTTTACACTCCACCTCCCTCTTTCTTCTATAAATACTTACTGTGAGAAGACGAGTATAGGGTTGTCTCTCGGATACTTGTTGTATGTAAATAGCTTTGAAAGCTGCAGCTCCGTTTTGCAATTGAAGACACACTAAGTTGAGATGAGAAGTTTGAAGTTGTAGAGATCCATTGGACTTGAAGATTATAAGCTGGTTGAACATCAAATACAAATAGCTCGATGTGGGATCCCGAGGTCTATGTCAATGGTGATGTGTTTCTCACTGTCAATTGTTATTTTCTTTATGTTTTCATTTTCGATCCCACTTTTCTATAGAGTAAAGAACAAACAAAATATAGATTAGGATTTTACTTACGAAGTACCCTAAATCTCACTGATAAATCTTTATCCTTTTTATGTTTTCTGCTGAATGTGTTTTGAAGGTAATTCAATAGAGTATAACCCGTTGAAAGTGTTGGTAAGCCCATATTTCACAGGGTACAACTTGAGATATTGTCTTTAAATTTTCTTGAAAAATGCTGCTAATTAAACTTGAGCTAGAGAAGTTTATGGTTACCCATCAGTCCTCCGAGTTTATCTCCAACGATTCTTTGAAAAGTCCCTTAAGAGTATGTTGAAAGCGAGGCTAGTTTAAAAGTCCTTACGATCTTAGACTACTTTTTATGTTTATCATGAATGTTTTCCTTTGAATATGTGAAAGTAGGCTAAGTTAAGTATTTACTTGATCTTAAGCTATTCTATGTTTTTTAAATGTTTTCTCTTGAAAGTATATCAAAAGTAGGCTAGTTTAAAAGTACGTGACTTGATCTTAGGTTACTTTTTGTCTTTCCCTTAAAGTGCATGTCAAAAAAGCAGGCTAGTTTTCAAAGTACTTACCTGATCTTAGGTTTGTCCTTTGTTTTTTCTTGTGTGTTTACTTCCTTCCACTTCATTTCTTAAATGTTTCATTCCATAAAATCAACTTAAAGAGATCCTTTGACATAGATGACTTTCCCCATGGACCACTTTTTCGAACCTTCTTTGTCCAATTAAATCCTCCTATGACTCCATAGCCCAATGGATTAATGCTCCTTCTTGCTTATCTTATCGACTGAACCACACGATACATCACTTACTCACACCTTTCACCTTCATATGCATAATATCCATGCCCAACCAAAACAAACAAACAGCGACCTTGTTCTTCATAACTAGCCTAAAATCATACTTTAGCCTTAAAGATCATATCTTTGAACACATACATATAGATCCCTCTACGAATCTAGGATAGCTGGGTTCTTAGATTCCAAAGTGGTTTGATGTAGGTTTTGCGGCTTTGTATTTGCCAATCTTGCAAAACTACGGTGTCCTAACATCTGGTGACACATACTAGGGACTTTGAGTAAAATCCTTAAAAATAAATTACTCGAGGGATTCACCTAAGTAAAATCAAATTTCTTCAGTACTCACCAAACATGCGATGATCATGATAGGACTTGTCTAAATCGATGACAAACTAAGTAACCCTTAGGATTTTTACGAGACCCTCATCAAAACCATGAAAATATGCATTCAAAGTAAGCCACGGAGTAAACTATTGTTTGTCTCATCACCCGTAGCTAAGTGCCGAAATATATTTAAGATGCTCTCATAATCCACGAGAGTACTGCAGAAAACTTAGAAAACTAAAACATTTCAGATTGGTATTCAAACTTATTAGTGGTGGTGGACCATAAACATTTTACCTTCTAGCTAAAAATTTCCACCGGTGACTCCACAATCACGAATTAACCTAAAGACTCCATTAGAACCCATTTTCTATCATAACATCATACAAACTCGGCTTAGGAAACTTTGATGATTAAGTTTTTTTGTTAAAAGATACGGTTAGCCTACTAAAAATTGTCATACTTGGTTAAAATTTTCTTATTATTGGGTTTGAAAACATAGCATAGTGGCTTCTAGAAGAGTTCATACAGAGCCTATCCCGACCCAAATCCTCACGAGATAGTTGATAATCTAGAAAGTATACTTGGAAATCTCCCTAAAGTCTAAAACTTCAATTGTACCAGGCCAGGTCCATAGAGCTAATTATCGTTCTACGAAAACCTTACGGACTCTACAAGATTCACAAGTTGACTTAAGAAACCCATTCGAAACTAGGTCACTGATGATATAGATCATATAGACTTTGAGCCTCCACACTCACCTCAAAAATAGTGGTGAAAACACTATTAGCGGAGAAACTACCCCACTTGATTTGCATTTCCTTCATAATTTTGGTTTCTCTCATCCCATATTTTCTCAACAGTCTCTTTACAGTCCCATCCATCTGTACCCATACACCCACTATTCAAACCACTCCATTCCATCAGCACCCCCCTCCCCATCTTACATCTTCCACTCGTAAACCCCCCATTTTTTCTCCACAACCCCCTATCATGCAGCAACATGGTATGCTCCCCTAGTCCTTTCCCTTTACCTTTGGTCGATCGCACGAGGACTATCAGTCCAAGATACCATTATATGATGCCGGTGGTGCTACTACTGCTTCCAAAACATGTGGACAAGATGAATGATTACTTTTGATAGAAATGAGATAGATTATGAAGCTGATAAAGCTACAGTTGTTTGCTCAAAAGTTTAGGAAAGCGAGAAATGGTTCAAAAATATTAACCCCTAATAGTAGTAACGACGCGGACTCTCCATCGGTCATTCCTAAACAAATGGGAAGTTAGACCCTCTCCAAATACTGCTAGTTACAAAAACCTCAAAAGAAACATTTGGGAAAGTGTTCAAAATTATTGCACTAGGGTTCAATAGTGTTTATAATGCACTACCCCTAGACTTGAAACCTCCTCAAGGCTCGGATTTGGGAAAAATTTCCTGAAAGGATTTGATGCGGAAATGGCCTATTGGCTAAGAAGAGATCCCTTGACTTTGCAGACATGCGAAGGGAGATCTTCTTTGTGAAAGTAAATACGATTGAAGAAAAGAGCTAGGATGAGGAATGAAAAGAAAGTATCATTTAGGGAGGAAAGCTGCACCTTCCACATCTAGTTCAAAAATGGAGAGAATGATGGAAGAAATATGAATAAAATGAGCATACTTGAGAGAGCACAATCTAGAGAAAATCATTTAGCTCCCCAAAACGAAAATCAATCTCAAAATCGGGAATCAAAACTTTAGGAGAAATCAACCTCAAAATAGACAAGAGAGGATGATCAACGAGATCAGACCTCCTTTCCAAGAAAATTATGTAAATGAGGATGAAAGAGACAAATGAACAAACAGAGGATGATAACATAAACATGTTGGGAGTAAACGATGAGAATTACTGATTTCTTCCATGAAAGAAAACAAGGTCTATATACACCCTATGATGACAGAAGAACGAAGCATGATTATTATGAACAAGAGTCTAAAAATGCCATCATGGGATCACAAACAATATGACTTTGAAAGTAAAAAGAATCAAGAGACTCCCGAAACAAAGCCTCTAATAAATCTTCCAAAAACGACCTTGAAAATGCACCAAAAGACAAAGCATGGAACTCACAAAAGCAGTGTTTGTAAATTTCCGATTTAAACAAGGGAAAAACACTCAAACCAATGAAAATAAGAGTATTAACCCTGATGTATTAACACCTCGGCTAATGCTCTGAAAGAACCATTTTAAAGCTGCTTTGTAAATACTAAAAATCAGCAAGTCTGGGTTTTGCTAAACAAGTAGTCACTAACAAAAGTTGAATCAAACATTGTGAAAAACTAGATTCCCTTTTAGCTTTCAGAGAATGAAATATCCAAAAATCAAAATCTTTGTCCCACTTAATGAATTAGTCACTAAAAATGTATATAGAGATCATATTTTTGAAAACTTTGAACATAGAAGATGTTCATGATACTATTAACTTAAAATGATGATACCTAGAGCTCATATTTGGACCAAAGAAATTGAAGGCAAATTTCAAAGAAGGAACCACCCCTCCATTTTACATCATTTTGAACATCCATGATAATATTTTACACCAATGCCATGCTGAGTTTCGGATGCATCACACAACCTCATGCCCAAGGTAATAATGAAAAGATTAGGCTTGAAGTGACTAGACCCTACAAAAGGTTATATTCCTTTGATTCAAGTAGGGTGAATCCCTAGGCCTAATAAAGGATCTGTGTGTTAAATTGCCCAAATTCACGACCAAGAGCTTAGTGATGGACATTGTAGTGGGCTGATATACCCCCAAAATATGGCATGCTTCTTTCAAGGTCATGGGGTGCTAAGTTACAAGGCACTATGCGGATGGATATGACTTATGCCACCATCCACTGTCTTCGGTCAACCTAGGAGACTCTATGGGAAAACACACATGAAATACATGGTAAGTAGCCAAGAAAAGGACAGAAAAATTCTCCTCTGTATTCCATACACACCGACCTTGACTCATTTATTCTTTATAATGATGATGTTCCTAATGAGCAAGAGGTATTAAATAACACACTAGCCAAAGGCTATGTAAACACTTCACATACAAACATAGTTTTAGCCATTGATGAAGAGGAAAACAAAAAAGGAAATTAAAAAACGAGTTTTACTGATTTAGAAATTTACAACAAACAGATTAGAGAGGTCTTGAGGTCCAAAATAGTCATGTAAATAACGCAGATCATGAAAATCAAGGTGTAAAACCTCAAAACATTGAAAAACCTTGAGGAACAAATCTCATAAAAACGTGGTAAGACCCTTGTACAGAACGAATGATGAAGAAGACAAGGAGACAGCAGTGAGAATAAATCTCAAATCTGAAAGCGGTCCTGCTGGAGCACGAGGCGATGGGTCTTGCACTAAAAAATGATGCGAGGGCAGGGCATGTGGTTTACACAACATCGAAAACAATCATGCTAAGAGCATTCCTACAAGTTAAACTTTCAATGCACTCACAACATAGCTGAGTATGAAGCTCTCCTTTTGAGGCACTAGCATTTATTTAAAAGTTGGGAGGCCAAAGGATAAAAGTTTCATGGGGATTTAGAGTTGATTATTAGGCAAGTAAATGGGTACGGTGCTATACATCCCAAACTTATAGCCATGAGAAATGAGATGCGTTAGGATTTGTTAAAAGACATGTTGATGAGGTTCCAACTTATCTTTGTCCCCAAGAAACCAAAATGTCCTTGCGATGGTTTAGCCTTTACTTTGTAGAACTAGTCAGCTTTACCTCACGAAAACCAAGCAATTACACGCACTACCCAAGTCAAATATGGACCGCATTTGTCCCAAACAATGAAAAATCTTGCGGCAAGTTTTGAAGGAGATAAAGAGATAGAAGACTTCCTATAGTCAAAAATGAATTTGGAGAACACCACTCGAGTTCGGATTATGATGAAGACTATCCTACTTTGAAGAAAACCCACTTATTAAGAAAGATGAAATGTCTCAAGAGATTGCAGAAAATAAATGCGTTAACAAATGAATTCCAACATGCGACGACAAAATAATATGATTTGGAAAACGAAGACTTAGAGTCTGCTTTGAAATCCAAAGACCAAAAGCTTTGCTGAGTGGTCCTTTATGGGGTGTTTGGTTTGACATGATGTGGCCAAAAAGCCAGCTGGAACCCATAGAATGCTGAAGTGGAAAGATACGCAACATAGGCAATGAGGAAAAAGCCCAAAATAATCAAACTATCTAGAAACACTACCGGCTCATATCAAAGGCGAAATACATTGAGCTCTTTAAAGAATTTTTCTTTGATGTTTTTTGCATGGAGCTATGAAGATTTGAAATCATATAATACGAGAGAATAATCCGAGCGTAAGATACCTCTCCAGGAAAACCATAAAGCTTTCCAAACAAGAGTACTCACAAGCGAATCAACCATGTTCGATTACACTCTCGGTGAGAAGAAAGAAATCAGAAAAATGTATGAGGCTAGAGTGTGTCCCTAGTAGATACTCGAGTGGGTGTCTAATCTTGTATCGATTGGGAAGAAAAGCCGGGAGATAAGGATTTGCATTGATTTTAGAAACTTAAATAAAGCCTCACTGAAAGGACAACTATCCTTTTCCCAAAATGGATCATGTTTTACAAAAGGTAGTTGGTTCCAAAATAATTTCTTTGCTAGATGGTTTCTCGGTTACAATCAAATTTTGGTACACCATGATGATCAACTCAAAACAACCTTCACTACACCTGTGGGGTACTTTCATGTGACGAGAAAATGCTGCTTTTGGTTGAATGAATGCTTGTGCCACAGCTTTCGGAAGAGAGCCATGGATATAGCATTCTCGGAAGAAATAGGTTACTTCATTGTGATTTACCTTGATGAGTATCAGCTTGTTTGTTCTGAAAATAGATGAAGAACACCTTATACACTTGAGAAAAGTCTTTGAGAAATGCGAGAAAATTTGGGTTATGCTTTAAATCCAAAGAAAATGTTTGTTTGGTCTCAAGAAGGTAAACTTCTTGGACATGTCACTACGAGAAGAGGAATAAGGATAGACCCAAAAAGGATTGATGGTATAAAGCCTACAAATCAGCCATCCCGAAAGCATCAAAGAACTTCAATCCTTCATTGGAAAAGATTAATTTCTTGAGAAGAGTTCACGCTAATTTGGGCTGAACTCCTTGGAAACATAACGAACATGCTTAAGAAAGAAGGAGTTAAATGGACCTTAGAAAGCAAAGAAGTCATTTTGAGCTTGGTAAAACAAGCACTCACCAAAACACCGGTTCTTATCGAGTCGATTTTGCAAAAGGATTTCTTCATTTTTTCATTGGCATTGGGAGCACATAGTGAGTTGTTGTCCTATTACAGAAAAACTTGAATGGACAAGAGCAACCCATTACATTTTAGCGAAGACATTAAAGGGATTCACCTTTGAAGTACAACATAATGGAAAAACAAAGCCTTTGCCTTGGTCAAAGCCTGCAGAGGAACTTGAGGTTGCATTTTACATTCCCACATCACTATAGGCTGTGCCTCATTTCTTTGTGAAATGAACATGTTGACCCAGAGATCCAAATGGTAAAAGGAAAGTGGATTGCTGTAATTTTAGTAGTGACTTAGAAATCAAACACTCTAAGCTCATAAAAAGGTCAGGGACTAACAAAAAGTACGGTTGAATCCAACTTTCAAGCTCTTGATATAAACATGTTTAATAGCGTAGATGAATAGGAGGAGCTTTCAACTCCAATTATTGAAAATTGTTTTTACGAGATTCAAATCTTGGTATCTTTGACATTTTGTATGTTTTGCTCAATCTTAATGTTCCTCTCTGGTTTGTCTAAGACAAAAACAAGATTCTTAAAAGTAAGAAAAGTTTGTAAATTCTTGCATTTTGAATAGATTTTTATATTGGAAAAATGCTGGTGTATTATTGCTAGAAATGTTTGCCTGAGAATGATGAAGATAAAATCAAGCATGAGTTTCATGAAGGAGAATGTGGAGGCCACCTCTCTTGCAGGGAAATCAGCTGCCAACAAAATCCTTAAGAGCTAGCTATTACGGCCCACTACTCTTTCAAGATGTCCATAAAATGATAATTGCGTGTCATAAATGCTTAAATCTTTGAAGGCAAAAGAAAACTTCTTCCACTCACCTCTGCGCAACTAATCACTATTGAAGCTTCATTTTAGCAGGTGGGAGGTCTAGACTTCATTGGGAAAATCCATTCTCCCTCATCTTCCCAACATAGATGGATCCTCCTGACATGCAGATTATTTTACCAAGTGGATAGAAGCCATCCCCTCTAGGAATGCCACGGAGACTTAGTCATCATCTCATTCCTTGAAAACAATATACTTTCAAAAATTTGGTACGTCCTAGAAAAGATCATGGCCGAGCTTAATCGTTTGTTGCATTTGGGTCTAAAAATATGGTAGAATTCTTTCACAAATATCAAATCATATTAGGTGATTCCATGACTTATTACCCTCAAGGTAATGGGCTAGTGGAGTGCTCGAAATAAAAGTTTGGTAAAAATTATCAAAGGAGTTCTTTGGAAGATAACAAGAAATCATGGCACAACCAAGCTAGTACATGCTTTTGACGAGCGGAGACGAGACTAACCATTAAAAAATCAATTTGGATGTCTCCTTACCAACTGGTTTATGGGCCCGGTCGCGATATTTCCAACCGGTTTAGGAGTGCCGGTCCTTGAAGTTGATTTAGGAAGTACGGTACGAAGATGATGATGTGGCAAAGAAGAATAAACGTGGAACTACGCCATCTACAATACAAACAAGAGAGGAAGTATACATCGAGCTTAGCAGCTACACAAGAAAACATCCAGAAAGCTATTTGAAAAAAGAACCAAGGAAAGTGATTTCAAGATTGGTGATAAAGTTTTGAAATGGGATTCAAGAGAAAGAGAAGATAAGGGCAAACATGGAGAAATTTGATAACTTGTGGCAAAAGCCCTATATCTTATTCCGTCTAGCTAGTGGAAAATAATGCATTCTTCACGCAAGAAGAGTGGATGGAGCTAAATACTTTGGAGGTCTGTCAATGGCGGTGGCGGTTCTCAAACATTGTTTCTGTTGGTGATATTTTTAATTTCCATGACAGCTTTTTGTTCATTGTATATAACTTGCTTCTTTTCTAAAGTTGAAAAAAATATAAATACAAAAACAATAAAAGGAAATGGAAAATGAGGGCAGAAATATAGAGAAAGATACTGACCCCATACCCGAGATATAGGGAAAAATACGAAAGTGTGCAAGCTTAAATGCCACTACCAAAAAACAACACTACTATTTTCAGTCATGCGAAAGCCTAATCATGGCTAAGATAGATTTCTAAATTTTTCTTTGATAGATTAGTAGAAGAAGATTTGCCAAATTGTTCAATCTTGGCTTATACGACAGAGTAAGATTAGGATAGAAATATAGTGGTTCAAACAAACTAAAAAATCACGAACTCTATAAGTTTGATGAAAAAGTGGTTCTAATTTTGCTCAAAATATGAACCAAAAAAGAAGAAAAAGACAACCTCTAAAAAGATCAAATCCGAAGGCTTAAAGAAAAAATGAAGGATGTTGTTTTATTTTCGGATCACACGAAGCCTTCACGGTTTTGTTTTAAATTTTCGCCAAAGCCAAAGTCCATGTGCGGCTTGTACATACGGCCATAGACATTACGGCAAAATCGGAGGCATTCGACCTATTTCCTGTTGGTAGCTATCTTTTCAATTTCTGTTTTTAGAAAATAGAGAATAAAATACTGTAGAGACGAGTCTAATCTCTGCTTGAGATAGTAGCTTAGGTGAGAGAATTCATGAGTTCAACGGTCTGATATGAACTCATGGAAGAAATAAAGAGGGTATGTTGGAGTTAGTTTTTCACACGCTTTCAAAAAGAATAAAATGTTGAAGTGTCAAAGGGTTTGCAGAGTCCAAAATGCACACCTTATGAAGAAGAGAAAAATATTGTTAGGAAAAATAAGCCCATGTTGGTGGGAGTGATGGGAGAATTTGTTTCGCGATGCAGGTGCGATCATCTTTTCTAAAGAAAGCGGCATGATCGGTGGAGAAAGGGTTGTACGATGGATAAAGGCCTGGGTCTGCAATCCCGAGAGATAAAATGCGAGGAGTTCTTCGGCACCTCCAAAGGAGTGCATTTCGCCATCGAGTGGAGCCAGCTTTGTTAGCCATCGGTACAAATTTTTGTCGTGCAAAATGCTTTGGCTAAAAACAAATCCTGTGCCTTCAAGAGATTGTTTTCATACAAAACTTCTCATTCTTGAAACCTTCTTATCTTGCCTAAACTCAAGTAATCTTCAACTTGCTATTTCACATGAGAAAATCAACGATAAATTTGTTGTTCCCTTCAAAATTGTTTTCACTGAAACTGGCTTTTCATCATTTCGTTTCACTCATTGTAGCCCTTTTTATCCTCCATTTTCCTGCGAAAAAAGCTCCCTTTTCTCTCTTTTCATTTTCCCTTCATTCCCCTCAAGAAACCTTCAAAATCCCTTTTGAACCATAAAAACCCTTTGTTATGGTTTAAGAACTTTTCCTTTTTAAATATCAAAACTTGGAAAAATCATAAAAAATCCATTAAAGAGACCTCTACTGAAAGCTTTTCGCACTTTGTGGTTTTAGCCCCCATTTCATTTGTGGCCACTGGCTCCTTTCCTTCACGAGAGTAAGCGCTGTAACCAAGCACTTAATAAACCCGCTTTTTCTTTGCAAAGCTCTTCCCAGGTATAATAGACCCCGTCTCTTTAACTACGGTTGCTTCTCCCTCATAAGACCACGCCCCTACACCTAATCCCCGGCTTCCTTTCGTACGCCCTTGCCACCCTCCCGCCGACGGGATCTCCGCGGTCAGTCCCGGAGAGATCCAGAAAACGGTGAGTTCACCCGCCATCTTTCTTTCCTTCCCCTTCTTTCTCGCTTTCACGCCTTATCACTCCATCATACGATCCCGCAGCGAGTCGATTTATCAAAATACGACAATCCTCACTCATCCCGAGTCGCGACTTCCCTCTAGGACCCACGTCCACTACTGGTGCTCTCTTCCAAATCGTGCCACCGACACTTGTCCCCCACTTCGGCGCCCTGCGCGCGGCTTTCCACATCGCGCACCGGTAACGCACGAAGTGAGATCTCTTCGTCATCCAGGTGGTTGACATCACATATCACGCATTTCCTTTGTCCGAGTTTGCGCAAACAAAAATCACGCGATAGCCGATGGTATTGCAAAAGGCGTGCGGCACATTTCGATTGGATCGTGTTCCCTCTAGGCAAAGACGGCTCATGGCGCGCGAGGGTCACGCAAACCACCGGTGGTTTTCCGGCTGCCAGTACAGGTCGCGCCAAAATCCATTTTGAGACCGGATTTTCACCTTTTTCTTCATTAAGCCTCTCCACTTTTGCATAAATAACCCCCTCTACCTGTTGCTCCTCTGCCTCTTCCTCTCTTTGCAGCACTGATTTTCACGACCTATCATGTTTTTGATAATGTGTTTTGTGGTTTTTTGCGGGTTTGTGTGGTGGTTTTAAGGCGGGCTCCTGCGTACTATCCACAAAGATAGGGCCGAGGGATTGCCTCATCCGAAGCCCAAACAACACGAGAAAAGGAGTTCTTTGGGCATAAACTTCGGGTTTTAAATCAATTGTTGGTTATAGAAATCCAAAACTCGGTGGGCTAGAGCCACTGTCGCATAGAGAAGTTTAGTGCATAAAGATTGAAGGGTAGAGGCACAAACCCTCGAAGAGGCAAGAAACAAAGAAAATGGGTGATTCTAGGTAAATACGATCGGCGAAAAGGGCCAAATATGAGTTAAAGCTTGAAAGATGAGGATTGAATCCATAAGGCCTAGAGGATTAAAAGGTTTAATCATCTGTAGTTTTAGTGATAAAACATGGTTTTAAGCTAGATACAAGCGAGGAAAGGGTAAAAGGAAGGTGAAAAAGCCAAAAACGATGACTATAGTCGGCCTTATAAGGTTTTACCATCGACGAGACATATTTGCGAGAGAGAGCACTCCAAGTGCCACATCATGAAGGCCATTGCTCCTCAGCTGCCTTACCTACGAGGCTTATCTCCTCAAAGAGGCACACATGTTAATGACGCGATCAGAGAGATATTCACGAATACGAGCTCGGAATTAACTACCAACCTGCCAAAAAGCAGAGTCAACAAAGTGACTAAAGGTGATAAAAAATTCAATGTAAAATTGATTAAAATAGAGATGAACATTTGAAATCTTCTCCCTTAAGCCTCCCAGAAAGGTCGAGAAACCATTACTCTATATTAATTGCACGGAGGAATCTTCTTTACACTCCACCTCCTCTTTCTCCTCTAAATACTGCTGCGAGAAGGCAGGTATAGAGATTGGTCTCTGGATACTTCTCGTATGTAAATAGCTTTGAAAGCACGCAGCTCTTTGTTTTGTAATTGAGGACACATAAGTTGAGATGAGAAGTTTGAAGGTTTCGTGAAGATCCCCTTTGGACTTGAGGTGCATAGCGTTGGTTTGAACATCAAATACAAATAGTTGATTTATGGGATCTCTGGTCTGTGTCGATGGCGATGCGTTTCTCCACATTTTGTAAATTGTTATTTTATTTATGTTTTTCCATTTTGACCACTTTTGTACGATAGGGAGCAACAAATATAGATTAGGGTTACTTACGGAAGTGCCCTAAATCTCCGCTGATAAATCTTTATCGTTTATGTTTTTTTGTTAAATGTGTTTTGAAGGTAATTCGATAGAGTATAAACTAGTGAAGTATTGGTAAAGCCATATTTCACGAGGTACAACTTGAGATATTGTCTTTAAATTTTTCTTGAAAGAGTGCGCTAATTTAAACTTTGAGCTAGAGAAGTTTGTATGAATGGCCTTCGTCCTCGAGTTTATCTCCAACGGTTGCTAACGAAAAAGTTCCCTGAGAGTATGTTGAAAAGCGGAAGGCTAGTTTTAAAAAGTGCTTACTGATCTTAGATTACTTTTTATGTTTATCATGAATGTTTTCCTTTGAGATATGCTTGAAAGTAGGTTAAGTTAAAAGTCTTTACTTGATCTTAAGCTATTCTATGTTTTTTTAATGTTTTCTCTTGAAAGTATATCAAAAGTAGGCTAGTTTAAAAGTACTTGCACGAGTCTTAGGTTACTTTTGTGTCTTTCCTTAAAGTGCATGTCAACGGGCTGTCCAAAGTACTTGCTGATCTCGGCGTCCTTTGTTTTTCTTGTGTGTTGCTTCGTCACTTCATTTCTTACGTGTTTCATTCCATAAAATCAACTTAAAGAGATCCTTTGACATAGATGACTTGCCCATGGACCACTTTTTGAACCTTATTTGTCCAGTAGAAATCCTCCATAACGAATCCATAGCCCAATGGATTAATGCTCCTTCTTGTATCTTATCGGTGACTGAACCATTCTGTCACTTACTCACACTTCGCCCTTCATATGCATAATATCCTTGCCCAACCAAAACGAAACGAGCAACCTTGTTCTTCTCGCTTCTACCTAAATCATGCACTTGGAGACTTAAATATTGTATCTTTGAACACATACATGGAGATCCCTCTGCGGATACTCGGACTGGCTCGGTCCTCGGTTCAAAAGTGGTTTGATGTAGGTTTTGCGGCTTTGTATTTTCTAATCTTGCAGACCACGGTGTCCTAACATGAGCCCAAGACTTCCTAGACTACAAGAGTGAGGGTTCAATAAGATCGAGTTCCGGTTGAGTAAACATGATGGGCGCCTAGAGTGCACTGTATTGACTACCACCTCCCATGTATTTCCAAGCCTTTTGAGCGGGGATGGTACCTCGGTTTCAGGATCTAGCACCAATGGCGAAAATTTCGAGGATGGAAGAAAATTATCTTGAAGTTTAAGAAATTGGCGAACACTCGCTGGTCCCTGTCACGAGCTTTGAGAATTTTTATTGATGTATTTGTAAAATTGAGTGAGATTTATAATGATGGTAAATATATTTGTCTATATAATATTGGCAGATTTTTTAATGTAAAATAATTTTTATATTGTAAAATTTGGGCAAAAATCATTTTTATAAAAAAATGGAAATTGGCGAATGTTTTTTTGGAAAAACCATGGAAAAATTAGCCCACTGCGCGAATATTAGACCCTAAAACTTTTCCATGACCAATGGAGTTAGCCTTAGTTCCGGAGGCGAGGCTAAGTAGTTCATGACTATTTTAGTACGTGCTCTTTTTCTTAGTATTTATATGAGGCTAGCATTTAAATTTCAAGTGTCCGGTACGTATGTTGGTTAATGCGCAGAGAAAAGCTGTTATGTGTATGGTGTTCAAGATTTGTTTGCTTGGTATGACGGACTGCTGTTGGGGTTCCCATGTTTTGGCCGGAGTTGGCAAGACCAAAAGATGAGACAACATCAAAACCACTTTCGGACCTCGGGATCTGGCCACTCCTGAGTCCCGAGAGGGATCTCTCTATGTAAGCGAAAGGTTTTATGTCTTTGAGGCTCAGAATTTAAGATGTTAGGCTAGTTATAAGGCTCGAGGGTTTGCTTGTTTTGACATATGTTTGGTTGTTGGGAATCGGGAAAGAAGGATTCAATATGAGACAAGGATGAGCAAAAAGAGGGATTTTAGGCAAAGGAGATGCGAGAAAGCATTCAAGACCATTGGGCAAATGGAGTCGAAAAAGAGTTTACTTGAAATTCGATATGCGAGGCTTTCGGTTGGGCTAGTCATCTAAAACATTGGATCTTAAAGATGATGGTGTGGCATAGAAGTATGGCAAGAGAAGAGAACAATAAAGATTTAGAAATACAAAACTAAAGTCTGCAGGGATCGAGAGGAGAGACTTTGAACTCTCTGATGCTTCGTATCTCAGCTTGAGGGATCTTAGAGAGGCCGGTTTGGTGGCACAAGGATCCTGGTGGATGAGGCTAACTCTAATCGGAGTGTTCCCAAATCTTCCGAGCTGAAATCCTAACAAGAACATCTAGAGAATAGATCCATTAATCCACCACATCGGCTAGCAGAGGCAATAACATCCACTACACTGGTTAGATTAATTGAAACCCAGGACCGCAGATATCACATATAGCGAGAAAAACATTGAAAGCGCAGGGCACGGCGAAACATAGGGTACCTCACAAGTGTAAATCTATGCTAGGTTTACTGATGCTGAAGCCGGTGAGAGTGAAATGAAATGAAATAAAACACATAGATGAGAGAAACATCACGCACCTTTAGATCGGGATCCAAAGAAATGTGCTTGTCATATTGAAACAACAGCACGATCGGGTACAACATTACCAATGGCTGAATATTTCGGTGCGAGAAAACTTCTTCTTCTACCTATCTTGCAAACTTTACACGCAGAGACTATGTCTCAAAGGAAATAGCTTGTAATTTCTGCTGATAGCCAGGTCAAAAAACCTTTACAATAAGTTTCTTCATGAATTTATGGCTCAAGTGGAGGCAGAGGAGGGTAGGTGAAACAACTAAATACGACATTAAGGAAACTTCGAAAGAGAAAAGAAGAAGGCGACTGAAGCCCAGTCTCATCAAACCACTGTGCATTTGTCTGCGGCACTCTTTTGGATGCAAGAGTGGTCTTCTTCGAGCTTCCATTTACTCACGGAGCCATGTCTTTGGTGTGCTTTGGCCCTGCGATGCTACTGCCAGAACACTGGTGAACTCTGTATCAATGATCCAGAAGTTTGCCATCGCTTTGTGCAACTAATACTTACGATCAGCGTGGGAAGCGTTGTCGGGGTGAGGAAATTCTCTAGGAACACGGTATAGAGTAAAAGCCGCATGGGCACTACTTGTACGCTCTATGGGAAAACATTCCTGCGATGTGAAAACCACGATGTACATAAATTTCTACACAACATGCCCCTCTGTGTGCTCCATGATGTCTTCGATCTGGTGCTTGGATGGCTCTGGGAAGGTTTCGCAGAGTTCAACCCTGCTCTTTAATGTGAGTCCTGTCATGGCTTCTTCCCGGGCTTTCTTCGTGATTTCGAACTCTGCACACGGTCCTTTCTACATTTTTTGGCCGCTGAAATAAAGACTGTGTAATCATGGCAGCTTTCACCACCCGATAACCCTGTAAAACACAAAAAACTGTTAAGAAAACAATGTTGGGGACACTTTGATGGCCTGCGGGATGGTGATGCAACCGTGGAGGAATGGCGAGAAATGTTGTGGAAGACTTGCAGTGTGGTGGAAACAGTGGGAAGTATAGTTGGAAGGTGGCACAGATGGAAAATAAAATGAAAAACCTTTAATATCGACCTTGGAATGGAATGTATATGAAGGGACGGGTGAATATACGATGGAAACACGTGGAAAGATGACGTGGCGGTACGGGGTCAACAGCGGGGCGTGTGGTTAAATCTGGACCATCCGATCTCAGGAGGAGATCAACGATGGAGGACGCATCGGAGGGCAGTGGACAGTGGGCCACAGGTACGAATGCCTTAGGTTATCCCCTGTGCATCTTCGGGGTGCGATGACCCTTGGATGGAGATCTCCAGATCGGACGGTTGAGATGTATATCACGCTAGGTCTTTGGACGAACGATAACGCGCGATGAAGGGCAGTTTATGAATAGTGCGCAGAGCCATGTGTCATTTGATGAGTGGAATCACTGTGAAATGGGGAAAACTGCTCGCCCTTCAAAAGTGGTGTGATGGAAATCGGCGGTTTCTGAATAGAGTGCGGACGGGGGCCACCGGGACGGGTGTACTGTGAGCCGTCGGATCAACGGTTAAATGGACGATGGATCTGTGATCAGGGCAGCAAATGGGTAGAATGGTGGATGCTGTGGGACCGTGACGACCGTCGGATGGCCGAGAAATCAACGGTTAGAAACACTCCCGATAGCCAAATGCGCTAAGCGCTTTTCAGGCTAGCGCCTGGTTTTGGTGCCCGGGTCACGTGGGGAAAAGGTTAAGGGGGTTGGCCTGAAGGGGGCTAAGACCCATATATGTCCAAATGTGGGTTTTTTAACCTTTATCGGTGCAATTTGAGGCCAGAAAGGGTAACGATAAAGGGAATGAGGGGTTTTTGAGACCAAACAAGGGTGTGGGTATGGTTTGAAAGAGATTTTGGGATGGTTTAGAAGGATTAGGGGAGGGATTTTGGGGTGGAAAGGAGGCCTAGAAAACTTGAGGAAAGGGATGGAATGGAAAATCCTGTGGGGGTACAGGGGGCAAAAGAAAACCTTCAGGAGCATAATTTGTCATCATCAATGAGGCTTATTGACCTGAGAACAACAGAGGAGAATAAACAATAGGCATGGAGCATGAGGAGGCTTCAAGGATGATGTGTTTTTAGGGGGAAATGCATTCCTTGAAGGCTCAGTAAACAACTTAGCCCCCTGCTTGCTTGTCAAGAAATTTATGGGGGGCTAACAGTGGCTCCACATGGGGATGGCTTCTTCTTGAAGGAGTCAAGAATTCAGGAATGATCTTTGGTGTAGGCCAGATGCCTGGTGCTTGGCACATCTCTTTCTTTCTTTGGATCAGCTACCACAACATGATAGATACATTAACCAGTAGAAAACATTCCCCAACAATCTACCTACCCTTCCTACAATCCTAGCATTTTTTCTTCTAGGGTGCATTTGAACTAGCAGACCCTTTACATCTTCTTTTTTTTTTATATTTTTTTTTTCTCAAACAAGAAAATAAACCTACTCTAATTCTACCCTTATTGCTCCATGAGACCAGATTATACTGTTGGTCTCATATGTTTATGTTTCTCTACCTAATCTAATATCTACTGGGATTAAACTGTCCAGCAGATTTCTTCTCTACATTCTACAACAGAAATTTAAAAACAGTCAAACTAGGATTAGACAGTCTAATTTTCTGTGGATCCAAGGCATAAAGACAGTTGCACATGGACAGAAACTTGCAGGAAACTGAAAACAAAACTTTGAAGGCCTGAAATCTGAAGTTTGAAGCATCCTTCTTTCTCTTGTGACTCAAGTTTTGAGCTTGTTAGAGTCACTTTCTTTTCTTCATCTCAGCTCTGATTTTAGGCTTGTTAGAGTTGATTCTTCCTTCTTCTTTGCTGGTCCAGGTTTTGGGCATGTTTGAACCAAATATCTTTACTTTCTTTGGCTCAGGTTTTGATCATATTAGAGCCAATCTTTTGCACTTCAAAGGTTCATGTTTTGAGCATGTCTGAACCTCTCCCTTTCCTCTGTTTTTTTTTCTTTTTTTTTTTAAACAAAACACTGCAATAGTATGTACAATGGAAATGAAAACTGGAAATTGGAAATCAGCAGAAGTAGTGCTTGAACATCCTGCCATTGACATGACCCCCAAACAGCTCTGTACCATCTAACTCTTGTAGAAAAAAGGCATTTGAACCCACAGTGGCCTGGATGATGTAGGGACCTTGCCACAAACTGTCAAACTTGCCGTGCTTTCCTTTGTCCTCTCTCCTTGAGTCCCACTTCAGGACTTTATCTCCAATTTTGAAATCAGAGGCCTTAGTTCTTTTGTCAAATAACTTCTTTATATTTTCCTGAACTCTGATAGCTCTGTTATAAATCTCTTCCCTTGTTTTTTGGAGATGAATCATTTGGTTTATCCTCCTCACCATGTTGTTTTCTTCTGTCTGAAACTCTTGAACAAGTTAAATCACTAGCACTCCAAGGCTAGTAGGAAACACTGCTTCTGTTCCATAGACAAGCTGATATGGTGACATGCCAATGTACTTCTTTGTCATAAGCTTGTCAGCCCACAGGGCATGCACTAATTTTTTATGCCATGATTTTTTGTTCTCTTCTAGCAGCTTTTTGATGATGGCCACTAGGCTCTTGTTTGATGATTCAACTAAGCCATTACCTTGTGGGTAATAGGCAGTTGAATGACCAAGTGCTATTTGACACCTGTGACAAAAATCAACCATTTTCTTGGATCCAAAAGTAGCAGCATTATCAGTGATTATTTTCCTTGGGCAGCCAAACCGAGAGAGGATATGACCTTCTAGGAACCTAATGATGACTAAATCTGTGGCATTCCTAGTAGGTATGGCCTCTATCCACTTAGTGAAGTAGTCTGTGGCTGTTAAGATCCATTTGTGTTGTGCAGAAGAAGCAGGGTGAATTTCTCCTATGAAATCTAGGCCCCATTGCATAAAGGGACCTTCAACAGTGATGGGTTGTAGAGGCAAGGGGAGGAGCTTTCTTTTGCCTTCAAAAATCTGGCATTTGTGGTAGGCAATTATCATCTTATGGATATCATTGAAGAGTGTAGGCCAATAGTAGCCAACTCTAAGTATTTTGTTTGCAGTGGCTTTCCAGTTCAGGTGTCCTCCACACTCTCCTGCATGGAATTCTTGTTTAATCCTTTCTGCTTCAGACTCAGGCAAACATTTAAGTAATAGGCCATTTGCATTTTTCCAGTATAAGCATTCATTCATTATGCAATAGCTTCTGGCTTTTAGCTTTAGGAATCTGGCCTTGGTCTTTGATAGTTCAGGAGGGGCATGGAGGTGTGTAAGCACATACAGAATGTCAGAATACCAAGGAGAGCTCTGAAAGTTTTCCTCAACAGTGGGATCAGGCAATCCCTGCTGCTCATCCAAGGCATCTACCATGTTAATTTCAAGGGCTTGTAGATTTGATTCAGCCACTAGTTGAGCTAGGCCCTGTCCTTTGATCAGTTTGGTGGGTTTTATCTCAAGGTCGTATTCTAAGATCACAGCAATCCATTTGCCCCTCTTCCCATCTGGGTCTTGGGACAATATGTCTTTAACCACTATATTTGGCACATAGGCTATGGTGTGGGAATGTAGTATGTACACCATAAACTCTTTCAAGGCCTTAATCAGAGCATAAGCCTATTTTTCCATTATATTGTATTTCAAGGGTGCATCTCTTAGTGCTTTGCTGAAGAAAGAAATGGGCTGTTCCACTCCCTCTGGGTTTTTTGTAGTAGAACTGCAGCCGCTGTATGCTCGAAGGAAAATGAAAAAATCAAGAAATATTTTGAGAAATCTGGGCTGATTAGGACAAGAGCCTAGGCGAGTGCAAGTTTAACTGATTCAAAATATTTCTTAGCACCAACGGTCCATTTAACTCCTACACCTTTCTTCAACATATTTGTCATATTCCTAAGGTGTTCAACTAAGTTGGGAATAAACCTCCTGAGGAAGTTTATTTTCCCAATGAAGGACTGTAACTCTTTGATATGTCTCAGGTGTGTGATTTGTATTATTCCCTCAACTCTTTGTGGGTCTATCCTAATCCCTTTCTCAGATATGATGTGGCCAAGAAGCTTACCTTCTTGTAGCCCAAATATAGTATTTTTAGGATTCAATGACAGACCAAACCTTCTACATTTTTCGAAGACCTTTCTTAGATGTTTTAGGTGTTCTTCTTCAGTCTTGGAATAGACTGTTATGTCATCCAGGTAGATGACAATGAATTTCCCTATTTCATCTGAAAAAGCTATATCCATTGCTCTTTGGAAGGTTGCACCAGCGTTCATCAGTCCAAAGGGCATTTTAACATACATAAAGGTGCCCCATGGAGTGGTAAAGGTTGTCTTGAGTTGGTCTTCTGGGATTACTAAGACTTGGTTGTAACCTGAAAAACCATCTAGCAGGGAAATCCTTTTTGAGCCTACTGCCCTCTGAAGGATGTGTTCCATTTTTGGAAAAGGGTAATTGTCCTTGAGTGAGGCTCTATTGAGGTTTCTGAAATCAATACACAGCCTGATCTCCCCTGTTTTATTTCTCACAGCCACTAGGTTTGATACCCAATCAGAGAACCTCACAGGCACAATTATACTTGCCTCATACATCCTCTTAATCTCTTTTTCCACTGCAGGCAATTGTTTTGGGTTTATTCTGCGAAGTTATTGTCTGAAGGGCTTCTGATTTTCTTTCAAGGGTATTTTATGTTGTATGATGTTTGTGTCATAGGCCCTTAAGTCCTCATAACTCCAAGAAAACACATCGATGAATTCCTTGAATAGGTCAATGTATTTCTTTTTCATGTTTGCAGGCAGGGACTTAGCCAATTTGATCATCTTGGGTTTATCTTCAGTGCCTATGTTACATTCCTCGAAATCAGAGTCTGTATGTTCTATAGTGGGCTTTTCTGCTACATCATCGAAGTCAAAAAGGTCTTCTAAAGGTGCCAAACCTCAAGGTATGTTCTTATCCCTGGCCCACAGCACCTCTACTTCCTCACTTTCTGCATTTTCACATTCTTCGTTGGGATTTCCAGTCTATTCATTTAAATTATTTATTTCTGTGTTACAGGGTGGTTCTTCCTCACCTGAGGACTCTTCACTTAGGCAGCTATTGTTAGATTTAGATTCTGAATCAGAAAATTCAAACTCGTTTCTACCTACCAGGAAATCTTCAATTTGTTTATTGCCCTCGAAGACCTGCCAATATTTTTCATTGTTCGACACTGCAGGTCTGAATTTGGTCTGGATGATGATCTGTTGGTCACTGGGAGGCTTATGATACGAACTAGCCATGCATGCTAGTCCATTTGCAATTTCGTTCTGACCTCTAGGGACAAACATCAGATCATATTCCAAAAAAGTTTTCAATAGATCCATAGCGTCATTCCTGTATGCCCTCAGTCTAGGATTTTTTGTTGTATATTCACTGTTCACCTATTTAATGATTAGCTCAGAATCCCCACACACAGTTATCCTACGGGCTCCTAATTTTCTCAACAGGTTTAAGCCTAGGATAAGAGCCTCATATTCTGCAATATTGTTTGTACATTTGAAGTGTAGCTTGCAGGCATGGCTCTCTACGTAATCACTCTCTATGTTATGTATCCACACTCCTGCTCCAGCAGTTCTCTTGGTGCATGACCCATCGAAATTCCTTTCCCATAGGGTTTCATTCTTCGTTTTATCATCACTTCCTTCCCTACAGCTCGGTTCGCCATTATGTTGCATTATAGGGGTTGCACTAGGCTGTGGGTGGTTTTGTTTTTCGTAACGGGTGTGGAAATTAGAGAGGTGACTAGTTGGCTGGTCTCATTCTGTTTCTGGTTCACTCTGAGTTGTTGTTTCAATGCACTGTTCAATGTTTTCTATCTCATTCTCCTCCGAGTCTAGAGTAGCCATTATGTCAAAGTCCATAGGCTCTGTTTCATTGTGTGTACCTCTGCTTGTATCTATGCTTTTTGATTCTGGTTCTCCCAAAGATTCATCATTGCAGAAGATAAAGGAGTCTAGGTCTGTGTGTACAGAGTAAAGAGGAGAATTTTGAGGCTTTTTAGGGCTACTAACCAGGAATTTCATTTGTGCCTCCCTGTACAGTCTTCTGAGTTGGCTAAAAACAGGAATTGTGGCATAAGCCCCATCCATTTGCATTGTTCCTTGCAGTTTGGCTTCCCATGATCTTGACAGCAACATACCATACATAGGTGGCACATCTGCTACCACAAAATCCATGGCCATGCATTTTGCTGGAATCTGGGTAAGGCTCACACATAAATCTTTGATCAGTCCAAGACACTTTACTCTGCTAGAGTCAAATGAATATAGGTCTTTATAGGGGTGGGTTATCTCTAGGCCTAATCTTTCCATCACTACTTTAGGCATCAGGTTGTGTGATGCCCCAGAATCATGCATTGCATTGTGGAGGATCTTATCATGGATATTAAGACTGATATAAAAAGGGGGCACTACCCCTTCCTGAAACTTTCCTTCTATCTTTGGGCCAAAAAAAAGGGTAGGTTGATCATTGCTCAGATTTACAGTGTCACTGTTCTTACCTAAATTTAATGCTTTCAAAATTTGGCCTTAATATACATCCTGAGTGGCCAGCTCAGAGAGTGGTACAGAGATTTTAATTTTTGCAATCTCACTCTCCAGACTGAAAGTGGACTGACTCTTTGGAATGCTCGACTCTGTTTTGTTAGCTACTGCCTTGGTGGCTGAATCAGTGTGCTGATTCTCGTTATGTATAGTGTTAATGACAGTTTTATTAGGAGCACTAGCTGTAGTGCTAGTGCTGCTAGCTGGTTTACCTCGCTTATCAGTGTTTTGGTTGTCCCTTTCTTTGTTCTTCCCAGAACTTTCAGCTGCTGATTTGTTACCTTCAGCAGTCACTTTAGAAGGTTTCTTAGGTCTTTTCTTGATGGTAATCTCAGAAGCTTTGGGTTTGGAATTATCTAGGCTTTTCTTGCTCCTAAGTTCATACTGTCTGACCTACATGATGGCATCTTCAAATCCAAGTCTGCAATCCTCAGATTCTGATCTTTCCTCATCCCAATATGAGGGTGAGAACTGATCTTCTTCTATGTAACAGTTATGGAATGAATCTTCTGTTTCAAACATGTTTATTGTGTTCCCTTCAGACTCTTCTATGGCTCCCTCATCTTCGTCAAGAAATTTCTCTTGGAATGGGGGAATAACTTGCTGATCTGACTCTCTTTGTCTGTTGGGAGTGGTGTTGTTTCTTCTAAAGTTTTGGTTCTAGTTATGGTTTTGATTTCTGTTTTGGTTACTAACTGTGACAACCATTTTTTCCATCATTTGGTATAGCTTTCCCATGTTTTTGGACATGCGGTCAATATTGGGGTCGGATGTAGAAGCTACATTGTCATCTCTGTATGTTACCCTCTTCTCAGCTCTCAATCTTGCTTTTTTCTCAATCAGATTTGCCTCTACACTCACTGCTCCTTTTTTCATGTCTTCCAATGTGTTGTAATCCCTCTCCCTAAGCTGGTAGGCCATGTCAGCATCAAGGCCTTCAGGGTACTTTACTAAAACCATACCTAGGGGAGGTTTCATGTGTGGTGGAAGAGCATTATAAATGTTGTTAAACCTTGTAGAGTAGTCCTGGACACTCTCTCCTATGTTTCTTTTCAGGGTCTTCTATTCTGCTAGGATTTGGAGAGGGTTGGCCTTAACTTCCCACTTGTTTATGAAAGTCTGATATAAAGCAAGAAGATCTTGGATACTATTGGGAGGTAGGCCTTTGAACCATTTCTTCACATCACCTCCTAAGCTCTGGGCAAAGACTCTCATTTTGACTGTATCATCATCTATTTCCATGTAGTCAAAAGAATCTTCCATCCTATCTACATGGTGTTGGGCTGTGGTAGACTCTTTTGCAGTGAAGTGTGGGATCTTTGATTGATAATCATTAGGTATAGGCACTAGAGGCTGGGGTAAAACCAGAGGTGCATACCAGGCTGCCATGATGATGTTCTGGTGAGGTAAAAGGTTGGCTTGAGCAGCTGGTATGTGGATGGCAGGGATACTAGGACCAGCAGAAGTCTGTTGGGCATATTTAGGGTGGCAGAGCCCCAAGTTCTGAATGAAGTGAATATCAGGAGGTGTAGATGGAGGGGTTCCTCTGTCCCTAATGTTTTTACCACTTTGAGGTGGTGAACCAGGAAACTCAAGGTCTGGCCAGTCTAAAACACTGAATGACCTAGTTCTTGGTAAATTGTTTTGAGTGCCTAGGTCAAAAAACGGGTCTGATAGAGCTGTAAGGTTTTCTGGTGTAGAATTGGTTCTATGGATGTGGCTAGAAATAGTTGAGTGTTAAGGTGTAGGAGATCTCTTGAGGATGCTCTCAGGGTTGTCAACTATTTCAGGTGGGTTTGGGTTGGGATAAGCTCTTGTGTGAATGGTTCTTGAAGCCATAATGTTGTTTTCTAACAAGGTAGCTTAACCCTACTTGTTACTTCTAATGTGGTTGATGTTATTTAGAGGCTGGTCTTCCAGTGGAGTCTTATGTGAAACCAAGATAATCAACAGGCCTACTGATCACCAGTGGAGTCTTTGATCTTTAAGGAGCTATGGAGTCACCAAGTGGATGGTTTAGAATGCTTCTAGGGGTACACTGTCCACCGCAGTGCTTATGAGATGTCCCTTTTCAAGGATAACCCAAAAACACAGCAAAATCTAACCAGAGATTGACTGGGAGGGCATTTACCAGATATGTCACCTCTGAAAGAGAGTGAGATCTGGAGGCTACCTGGCCCTTTCCAGACTCTGTCTAAGAGTGTGGGAGAAACACCACAAATGATGTAGAAAGTAAGTTGCAAATGGAAGTGTTTCACTACCAACCTAACCAGAGTTTCTAGGTCTTCAGAGGCTCTTGTGATGTAGTAGGATGTAAAATACTCAGAAATTCCCCAGTGGAGTTGCCATTATGTTGGGGTTCCCATGTTTTGGCCAGGTTGGTAAGACCAAAAGATGAGACAACATCAAAACCACTTTTAGACCTCAAGATCTAGCCCTCCTGGGTCCATAGAGGGATCTCTCTATATAAGCAAAGGTTTTATGTCTTTGAGGCTCAAATTTAAGATGTTAGGCTAGTTATAAGGCTCGGGGTTTGTTTGTTTGACATATGTTTGGTTGTTGGGAATCAGGAAAGAAGGATTCAATATGAGACAAGGATGAGCAAAGAGGATTTTAGGCAGAGGGGAGATACTCCAGGGAAACATTCAAGACCATTGGGCAATGGAGTCAGGAAAGGGTTTACTTGCAATTCAATATGTAGGCTTTCAGTTGGGCTAGTCATCTAAAACATTGGATCTTAAAGATGATAGTGTGGCATGATATGGCAAGAGAAGAGGGAACAATAAAGATTTAGGATACAAAACTAAAGTCTTGAGATCAAAGAGAGACTTTAAACTCTCAATGCTTCGGCCTCCAGCTTGAGGGATCTTAGAAAGGCCAGCTGGTCGCACAAGGATCCTAGTGGACAGGGCTAACTCTAATCCCCAGTGTTCCCAAATCTTCCAGCTTAAATCCTAACAAGAACATCTAAGAATAGATCCATTAATCCATACATCAGCTAGCGGGCAATAACATCCACTACACTAGTTAGATTAATTGAAACCAAACCTTAGATAACACATATAGTAGAAAAACATTGAAGGCAAGGAGAGCAGAAACATAGGGTACCTAACAAGGGTAAATCCTATGCTAGATTTCTGATGCAAGCTAGTAGAAATGAAATGAAATGAAATAAAATACATAGATAGAAAAACATCACCGCAGCTTTAGATCAGGATCCAAAGAAATGTGCTTGTCATATTAAAGAGCAACACCAATCAGGTACAAAATTACTAATGGTTGAATATTCAGTCTGAAAACTTCTTCTTCTGCCTATCTTACAACTTTACACAGAGACTATGTCTCAAAGGAAACAACTTGTAATTTCTCTGATAACCGATCAACAACCTTTACAATAAGTTTCTTCATGAATTTATAGCTCAAGTGGAGCAGAGGAAGTAGGTGAAACACTAAATGCAGCATTAAAACTTCAAAAAAGAAAGAGGGCTGAAGCCCATTCTATTTAAACCCTATGCATTTATCTCTGGCATTCTTTTGGATGCAAGAGTGGTCTTCTTCAGGCTTCCATTTACTTTGGGCATGTATCTGGTGTACTTTGGCTACAGTACTCTGTAGAACCCTGGTGAATCTAAACAAAAATAAATCAATGATCCAAGTCTACCATGCTGTGTAACTAATGCTTCTGATAGTGTAGGACTGTTGTCAGGGTGGGAAATTCTCTAGGAACACGGTATAGAATAAAAGCTGCATGGGCACTTTGTCCTTTATGGGGAAAACATTCTACTGATGTGAAAACCCTGATATACATAAATTTCTGCACGTTGTACCCTCTGTTTGCTCCATGATGTCTTCGATCTGGTGCTTGGATGGCTCTGGGAAGGTTTCGCAGAGTTCAACCCTGCTCTTTAATGTGAGTCCTGTCATGGCTCCTTCTCGGGCTTTCTTTGTGATTTCGAACTCTGCACATGATCCTTTCTACATTTTTTGGCCATTGAAATAAAGACTATGTAATCATGGTGGCTTTCACCACCCGATAACCCTGCAAAACACAAAAAACTGTTAAGAAAACAATGCTGGGGATGCTTTGATGGCCTACAGGATGGTGATGCAACCGTGGAGGAATGGCGAGAAATGCTGTGGAAGACTTGCAGTGTGGTGGAAACAGTGGGAATTATAGTTGGAAGGTGGCGCAGATGGAAAATCAAATGAAAAACCTTAAATATTGACCTTGGAATGGAACATATATGAAGGGACGGGCGAATATACGATGGAAATGCATGGAAAGATGACGTGGTGGTACGGGGTCAACGACGAGGCGTGTGGTTAAATCTGGACCGTTCGATCTTAGGAGGAGATCAACAGTGGAGGATGCGTTAGAGGGCAGCGGACAATGGGCCAGGGGTACGAATGCCTTAGGTTATCCCCCGCACATCTTTGGGGTGCGATGACTATTGGATGGAGATCTCCAGATCGGACGGTTGAGATGCATATTGCGCTGGATCTTTGGACGAACGATAACGCGTGATGGAGGGCGGTTTATGAATAGTGCGCAGAGCCACGCATCTTTTGATGAGTGGAATCGCTGTGAAATGGGGAAAACCACTCGCCCTTCAAAAGTGGTGCGATGGAAACCGACGGTTTCTAAATAAAGCGCGAACGGGGGCCACCAGGATGGGTGTACTGTGAGCCGTCGGATCAACGGTTAAATGGACGATGGATTTGCGATCAGGGCAGCGAACGGGTAGAATGGTGGACAATGTGGGACCGTGACGACCGTCAGATGGCCGGGAAATCAACGGTTAGAAATGCTCCCGATAGCCAAACGCGCTAAGCGCTTTTTGGGCTAGTGCCTGGTTTCGGCGCCTGGGTCACGTGGGGAAAAGGTCAAGGGGGCTGGCCTGAAGGGGGCTAAGACCCATATATGTCCAAATGTGGGTTTTTTAACCTTTATCAGTGCAATTTGAGGCCATAAAGGGTAACGGTAAAGGGAATGAGGGATTTTTGAGACCAAACAAGGGTGTGGGTATGGTTTGAAAGAGATTTTGGGATTGTTTAGAAGGATTAGGGGAGGGATTTTGGGGTGGAAAGGAGGCCAAGAAAACTTGAGGAAAGGGATGGAATGGAAAATCTTGCAGGGGTACAAGGGGCAAAAGAAAACCTTCAGGAGCATAATTTGTTATCATCAATGAGGCTTATTGGCCTGAGAACAACAGAGGAGAATAATCAACGGGCATGGAGCATGATGAGGCTTCAAGGATGATGTGTTTTCAGGGGGAAATGCATTCCTTGAAGGCTCAGTAAACAACTTAGCCCCCTGCTTGCTTGTCAAGAAATTTATGGGGGGCTAACAGACTCAAAACCTTATTTTTTTGGATGGCATAGCACGCCATCAGGTGGCCAACATACTCGGTTTCCCGCTCAGGGTGGGTTGAGACCACCAAATTGGTAAATCTAGTTGTTTGTTGTTTACAAAATGAATTAAAAAGGAGTCCTACCAAGCTTACAAAAAAAAACACTATAAAATGTATAAAATTAATAACAATAACAAATTCTAAAATTGCATACATACATATATGTAATGAAATAATATAAAATATACTAATTATAATATAAAAATGCAAACCATACTATACCATGTGCAATACTATGGGATTCTCAATGCCATGATCCCATAAAAAATTATCATTAAGTTGAAGCAAAATTTAATGGCACATGTACATATTATAGCTCTATCAAGCTATGTGTCTCCATCAAGCTCCATAGCACGATGGAGCTATGTAGTTTAATTGAGGGTTTTATTTAGTCCTAGATGGAATTTTTAAGAGCTTGACGGAGGGCTTAAAAAATTCCCTCACAAAGGTACATTTTCAACCTTTGGAACACAAGTTCTTCCAAAAAAGAGTAAGTCAACTCCATCGAATTCACCCTTATTTTATTTTGAAATCACAATAATATAAAAATATTTATCTTAATTGGCTTATTCATAAAATAAATAATTATGTATTATGGTTTTGTGTATTTATTTTCTCATGAGAATAATATAAAAAGTAAATAATTGAAATAAAATATTTAGAAAACAATTACTTTGAATTTGTTGTATTTATGGTGAAAACTTACATAAATGAATTTTAGTTTTACATGTAAACATGACAAACAAATAAATATTATAAAATAAATATTTGTGAGTTTAGTTCTAATTTATATATTCATAATATAGATATTTGTAATTTTTTTATGGATATGGTGGCAATTCACATAAATAAATCCACTTGTACATGCCAACATGGCAAACAAAAAGTTAACTACCCTACTTTATAGAACTTCACAGTATAGCATACACCACTTCTTTAAATATATGGTGATATACTCCACTTCCAATAAGGTCAATAAAAATTTACTCCACTTTAACACCACATAGTAAGAATTTTGCTAACTTGTCCATCAAATATGGTGATATACTTCATTTTTAATATGATACATAAACATTTACACCACATTAACACCACATAATGTAAGTGGTGCTAACTTATGGTGATATACTTCATTTTTAATATGACACATAAACATTTACACCATATTAACACCACATAACATAAGTGGTGCTAACTTATGGTGCTAAAAAGGTGTCTCTCAGCAAGTGGAAGAACTTTCCTGTAGAAAATTCCACATGGGAGGATGAGAATTTTATACAAAAGCATCAAGAAATAATCAAGCATTGAGGACAACACTTGTTTGAAGGAGAGGGGCATGTTAAGTTCCTATATTAATAGTGTAGTCGCTTATTATGTTAGTGTAGCCCCCCTTATTCTTATTGTTCTACCCCTATAACGCACATATTGTTATTATTGTGCCCTTACATTATTATTGTTAGGTCGGCTAGGGTTACATTGTGGCCCCACTAGGATTAAATTGTGGCCCCAAGGACTCCTATATATAGAAAGGAGGTTTTGTCATTTGTATCATCAAAGAATTGTTCATTCATGTAATGTATTGGAGGTTGCCCCCTCAAAGTGGCTTATTTATAAGGCGTTGATATCTCTTTTCTTCTATTTTTTGAGCTGGTTTCACAACAGTAGTTGGGTATATAACTGGGTTTGATAATCAATGTCTTATTTTTGGGGATGAGTATATTAGTTGGATTTTTCCCTGGGTATTTTATTGTAGTATTTAGGGTGGTATTGCTCAGTTGGTGGCTCTATCCCCGCCATGCTTTATAGATTTGTGAATGTGTCTTGGTTCAAAATTTGGCTTGTATGCCGGTATGCTAAGTCTATTGATGAAAGTAAAAGTTAACTCATAGCCTAGGCCTTTGGTTGGAACGGTTATAATTACGGTGTTAGTGTGTTATTTTTTGGGCCTGGGAAAGGGCTTCTCTTTAATTCATCTGACCTATGTGTGTCCATTTGGAAAATTTGTAGCAATTTACTGCTTCAATTATGGTGTCTACCGTGAAAAATCACTTGCGGTCATCAAGAAATGAATCTAGTTGTGGAATCTTCAAGTGCACTATGAATTAGAAATTCAAGAGTTATTTTATTCTGGATTTTTGGTTTTGTTGCAGGATTATTTTGGAGTGTGTTGATCATTACTAAGGTCTTAATTATAAAGCTCCCAATTCAAATCCTGAGTTGAGATACTTGTAGTGCTTTATTTGTTGTTCTTCAATTCATGACAGTGTATATACTTTCATTGAGATACACCCCCGTTGGCTAGTCATTAATGCAGAGGAAACTTATGAGGCTTTAGAGAGGAAGAGGAGGTGGTCGAGGCCCTTAGGGCTGGAACCGATACAACCAACATGCTCAAGATGTCACAGTCTCCTTACATTTTACCATCCTTGAAGACACGTGTAATGAGATGTAGAATTTAGAAACAATGGCAGCGAGAGACCAACATTCAATGTCTGACTCAGAACTTTTGGAGGAATTTGGGAAATTTATCGCAGATCTTGGTCACACTAGGGGCCACAAGAAGTAGTATCTCCATGCATTATTCTTGTACTGGAAAATTAAAATCTTGATGGATTGAATATTGATGGAGAGGCGAGAAAATAAATACAGTATCTTTGCAGACCTTGCTGATGTGAAATGTGAGCAGAAAAACATGTGATTCCATATGGAGAGGATGGACTCCCAACTGGCCTTGATCGAGCGTCACATTCCAAGTATTTCCACGTCCTTCGCTCCTCCAGGATCCAGTGCTCAGGATCCTACAGAAGTAAAGTCTTTTGATTGACTGTGGTTAGATGGTTTTTATGAGTTACTTTTGTTATGATTTGCTCATAAACTCTTGGGTGATGTTGTTGAAATTACAATCCTTACAATTCTATTTATAGATGGTTAAAAATACTTATTTTCCCATTGGGTATGTTGAGACCATCTATCAGAATGATGAATGTTAGTAAACAAATCAATTATGTAATATGTTTTGGTTTTCGTGAGATAATAAAATCTAGCTTTAAAAAAAAAAACAGTGAGAAATTATAATATGATCTTTAGCATTTTAATTTTACTAGTGTTATAAATTGGGAGATTCCATATGAGGGAGACAATCAAAGGAAAGGAGAAAGAATTCAATGAATAAGAGGTTTTTTTTAACTATTCTTTTATTTATCATGAGGATTATTAAACTCTTTAATCCAAAATTTATTATGAATTTATTTTTCATTTTTTTATTTGTTATAGGGTTTCTTTTTAAAAATATTTAGCTATTTTTTTCAATTTATTAGATAATATTAAGTTCATATGTTTCAAAAGTTGGAGATAAAAAATTTTGATATCTAGGAATCCAATTATTTTAGTTATAAACATTTTATCAACAACGTGTTAAGACTTATCCATGACAAGGGTTTTTATTTTTAATTTAATACCTATAGTATGATATATATCTTTCTTGCAAAATACTTGCAAAGCTTTTTATGAATAAAGAGATAGCGTACCTTGAAGATTAAATACAATATGACAAACAATAAAGCGTAGAATAAAAACAAAGCTTATTTTAAAACAAACATTTTCGCGCAAATTTTCTTTTGAATAAAGAAATGTAAGAGTGCGATGGAGATTTATTACATAAACACTATCAATAAATTAGGTGAAACAATAACCACCGGTAAATTAGGTGAAACCGCAGTATATATAGATAAGTGAAATAGTAACTACCAAAAAATTAGGTGAAATTGCAATATAATGATGGTTATATATATATATTTTAATTGTAAGGTAAGAGTCAAGTTATTGACCAAATTGGTGTATGAGATCTCTTTGTTTGTGGGATAAGGGACTCACATTTAACTACTAAAGTCTATGAAGGCATACATACTCTACCCCCTCTTATTTTGAACTTGTGACCTTATATGAAGAAACGCATGCTCTTAATGAAAAGGCGATAAATATTTCTTTGTATTTAAGACTTTTTATTGCGTTAAAACACCTCTTGAGAGTTACCCAAGAGATTAAAGCTAGAAGGTAATTCTTGAGATTTTTGGGGCCTCCCCTCCAATTAATGTGACTGGAAACTTGATTTCCAAGTGGCTGGAAATCAATTTCCTAAATTATAAGTTATATAAAATACATCCTGAAAATTCAAGAGTTAAGAATATGTAATTAAAATAGCGGGAAAGGATGGAAATAAATTGATATGAGACCCTTATAGAGCTTAATATAACCAAATCGCGAAAATATGGTTGGAAAAGTGTGGGATTTGGTTGTAGGTGGCTGAAAACGCAGGTCCAATGAACAAAAGCTCTCCAAATCTGCAATCCTACACTCTATGGTCTAGCTACAAGTGTCAAATATGCTTCAAAATAACTTCTAATTAAAAAAGATCTTTAAATCTAGAAATTTATAATAATTTAACCTGAAATCACTTGCTAAAAATGATAGATAAATGAAAAACACAACAAGCTAATCCTTTTCTAAATGTGGAAAATGAATCTATTTTTGAGTATTTTAAAAAAAAAATTAGTTGTTGGAATAATACATGTGCCAATGGAGAATCACTTTAGATCCAGAGAGTGAATTCAATTCCCTTCAAATTGTTATGCCCAACTTATGATGTGATACACCATACAAGCGTTCAAGATCCCCTTAGGGGCTACCCCATCTTGGAGCATACCCATCCTTTACTCTCTATGCCCGAAAAAATATAAAATCTCTACGGCAACAAAGCTTCCTCCTAGAATGTTTTGATACCTTGCGATCAATTCTACCTACAACACAACAAACAAGTGGAAACCATAGTTGTTCATCATCACGTAGCTAAATAGCTCTTCAATGGTAGAGAATATTAGTTTCAGGATAATCTTTACTAATCATAAAAAATAAAAAATTAATTATAATGACAAATAACCATAAAAGTAGCAAGAAAAAAACTGACAAAAACCACTCCACAATGTAGAACACAATTTGTAAAAAGTTTAGCTATTTTTATTAAATAGCACTAATCTCTTGAAAAACATGTGATTTACAATGAAAAGAAGATAGCCTAGAAAACATTGTAATAACTAACTAATAAGTAATTCAACTCTAATTATTTTTTCATATAACTTAAACACAATAATTTTTTTTAAACAAATATTTATCCAACTTTTATTAACATAATCACTCTCATGGATATGAGAGATTTACTCTTACTACTTCAATACTATAATTTGAGCCTCAACTTAAACTTTTTATTTTTTTTGAAATTAGAAAGGTTATAAATCTTATTTGGAAACTTCTATCTCTTAATTACTATACATTCATAACTATATAAGTAAATATTAAAAGTTCACCATAATTAAGTTTTTTAACACCATATTATTCCTAACCCTTTTCTAATATAGTTAAATAGTTTGTTACTTTTCGGGTTGCTCTTGAATGAACCTTTTCAATGCTTGCTTAAATAATAATAACATATATATACTTCAAATTACTTCCTTGCTATAATAAAATAAGTTTTTCATCCTTTCCTGGCATATGTTTAAATTCACATTGAGAACTTGATATGATTCTATACAAACAACTCTATGAGCTAAATCACATGGCAACGCATCTATCCATATACTATTAAACATTATTAAACATTATTGTTTATTTATGCATTGTTTGAACATGTTAACCTCCGTAATTATGGTTATGCATATCAATGTAGTTTATGTTTTTTATCAGCTCTTCGAGAAACTTCATACATAAGGCAGCCTCTTCTTTATTCCACGTGGAGGTTTGGAGATATGTGCCAACCCTAACACCAACGACAGAGATTTGATCATACAATATCAACAGATTTGATCATACAATATCAACAGTTCATTTGTGTTTAGAGTTATTGTGTTTACCAATGACTATCTACCCATAGTGATTTCCACGGTCAATTTGTTCTTTTAGTATTTGAGGTTTTGTGTTTTTTTTTTTCAAATTTCTTTTCAAGGATGAGGAATTAATTAGTACGTCAACAAAGGAAATGATTTGGCCTCACAAACAAAACCGTCGAGCACAGGTAGATACTAAAAATATACTAGGGGAGGGACACTGGTCGGTGCATGTACGACATGTGCCAGCATGGTGGTTACGTGGGTTATGGTTGTGGTTGTTGAGGGTCATAAATGCCATTGCTGCTTGTACAATTAGGGTTTCATTCACGCTTTTTTTTCATCATGTTTTGTTTAGTCCATGCTTTTATGTTTGAGCCCAGAGGTTGCACACTCAACTCCGCCGGTGGGTGTGGCACCAATGCTGGTGCACCTCCATCGCTATTGTCACGGCGCTCACTGTCATTGTCACAGGTGTTAGGATGGGTTGTTGTGTGGTTGGGGTTTCAATCCTCCTGTTCTTGCGCCCCATTATGGACCTGTTCGGTTTCTGCGACTATTGCACTTTGCTCCTCTACTAGTCATTGCTGCATGGATTTGTCAACGACTTCGTCCTCTGTGTTCGTTCGCAGAAGTTCATGGAAGGTGCAGGTAAATTTTGGTTTTTGCAGGTAAATTTGGTTTTTGTATGCATTTTTTCTAATTGCTTTGCATTTTTTCGAATTACTCCGCATTTTTCCTGCATTTTCCCTGCATTTTTCCTGGGTTTTTGCTAATTTGTGTTCATTTGTGTTTTGTTGCAGGTAATGCCAAAGTCTGGCGAGGTCTGGCTCTCCAGTTGGCTTCTGCACCTCAAGGTATGGCTCTCCGGTTGGCTTCTACACCTTCCGGTAGGAATTTTATTCCTACCAGCTAAATATTGTGTTTTTTAATACTTAAAATCATGTGTTTTTGAACACTTTAATTCTTTTTTGGAATATTTGGCTCTCTGGGTTTTAGAATGGGTTGGGTTTTAGTAATTTATGGGTTTTAGAATAGAGTTTTTAGAAATATTGTTTTGGGTTTTCGATTAGGGTTTTTAGAAATATTGTTTTTTTTTCTTTTAAGTCCTTTGTTCATGCTTTCTGCTATATTCTGGATGATATGCATTTCTTTGGTTGTATAGTTTGGTTAATTTATTTGAGATTTGTATATTACTCAGATACCAGCTAAATAGTGGTATTCTCTGTGTGTGTTGGGTGTATGTTAAATGTATATGCTCTGTAAAAAATTGTCTAAAGTAGGTGTTAGCAAAAGCTTCTACCATTTCATTTCCTTCCATTCTTAGCCTCGGAAATCAATAAGAAGCATTGCTTTGATGATTATTTAATAATGTGTTATTTCTGCATTGTTTCTCCCCTGGTATTCAATTTTATGCTATTGAGGTCTGGAACTTTTTACCACAAATTATAGCTTAATTCATATAGATAGAGAAGCTTTATGTCGGAATGCTCATAATAAATATTGCTTATGGCATAGTGATGAAGTAGAGTTTCAGAAGTTATAAGCTGCTCAGAGGCTTTTCAATTATTTTTGTTGCCATTTTCCCATATGACATTGTATTTGAATTTTGGATTTTTGAGTGAATTCAATATTTCATACAACAAATTAACACCTCCATCATCTGATATTTACTAATCCGTATAGCTATTTTGTTTCCTTAAACGCCAAATGTTTCGTTATGCCAGACCAGGGTGGCTTATCACTCTGAATAATAACTACCCTATGCGTAACCATGAATCCTAACCTTAGGAACCCTTGTATAATATATACATGTATTTTGATGTGCAACAACTTGAAAAACTGGTAAACTAGGAGAGGGGAAGAAGGTAAAGAGGAAGAACAAGAGCAGGTCACTTTGTTAATTATTATTAATGGCATAGATTTGGGAAGATTTTTTTTTGCGAGTTTGATAGTGGATGCATGGGCCCCTGCTGAATGAAATATATGTCGCGTTGATACTATAAGTGTGTTCTATATTATAAGTTCGAAAGGTTTAAAAGGATCGCGCCATTGATATATTTTGTCATTATAACTGGATTAAGGTTCGCTTAAGTGTTTAACATGTTCCCCTATGTCGCGTTAATCTTTAAACATTTGTTTGAGAAGGCGGACATTGTTAAAGCGCTGTTAGAAAAGAAATATAACTACAGCCACTTACTCCAGTCATATATTTCTGTTATCAAAGTATAAAGTCAGATCACCCCAGTAAATGTTTTCTTGTAAATGATTTTCAGAGTCTGTCAGGCTGAAACAGAATTTTTGTATAGTAGAAATTTACACACACTGGCTTCAAGAAGATACACAAGGGCTAATCCAGATCCAAATCCTCCCCCTGTGTTTGAAAATCCAAATCTTATCCGAAGAATTGTCAGAAGACAAGAAGAATCACTAAGCCCTAGACCTATCTTCAGATCCTATACTTGGCCCAGTGAGTGGTTTTTTGTAGAAGATCTTTCCTTTGATGAAAATTTTGAGCTTTCTTTATTTAGAAATAATTCTGAAACTGACATTGATGATACAGTTTTAGATCCTGAGTTCCTTGTAGATATTGAAGTCCAAAGGGAAAATTCCTCTATTCATGATTACATTTTGAATTCTCCTCAGTCCATCACTGTAACTAATATTTCTGAGCCTTTAGAATCATCAGGAACAGCATTCCCTCCTCCTAATTCATCAGCATTCCCATCAGTCAATTCCCAGTTGTCATCTCCTCCATCAACACCTCCCTTAAATCCTACAAATCCTATTGTAAATCTGCCTAGAGTCATGGCTGCCCGGTATGCACCCCTGGTTTTACCCTAGGTCCTCAATGATATGACTGCTGATTATCAGAGTAAAATTCTCATTTTTGATGCCACCCAAAGCATCACATCCCAGCAGCATGTTGATAAAATTAATGACTTTTTTTATCTACATGAGGTAGAAGCAGAGAATGTAACTACCAGGTTGTTTGTTCAAAGCTTCGGAGGTGAAGTTAGAAAGTGGTTCAAAGCCTTACCAGCAGGCTCAATTCGCACTTTACAAGAGTTGTACACACAGTTTTTAGACCAGTGGGAGGTAAAAAAGAACCCACACCAAATTCTGTCTGAATATGAGAATATTAAAAGGAATGTGGGTGAAACTGTGCAAGACTATTGTTTAAGATTCAATTCTATATATAATGCTATTTCGGCTAACCTTAAACCTCCTGTGGGATTAGCATTGCTAAAATTTCCAGATGGTTTTGATGCTGATATGGCATATCAGCTGCGTGAAAGAGATCCGTCTTCACTTGAGGACATGCAGAATATAGCAGTAAGCATTGAAGCTAATCTGCTGGCTAAAAGAGCATGAGCCAGTGCTGAGAAAAGAGTCACAATGAAAGAGGAGGCCTCTCCTTCAAACAGTAAAATGGACACTCTGATTCAGACAGTGGAAAAAATGGTTGACAGATTAACCATTACAGACAGGCCTGAACCTCAAATAAGAAATCTGAATTTCAGAGGACAACAACGACAGTTCAAGATCAAATAAAGAGAGCAAAGAGTACAGGACCAAGTGGCACCATAGCAGCAGATTAAAACACCATTGCAGCAGAATTACGTGCAAGGGACAGACTCAGATGATGATGATCCTGTGATTGAAGCCAATCACTTTTTTCATAGCTGATGGTGTGCCAATTTTACTCACAAAAGACGAAGAATACACAGTGGCGACTCCAGACATTCAAAAAGACCAAAATTTCATTTTGGCCAATGACACAGTGTTGGAAGAAGAGTTTGATGACTACTAGAGAGGGTACATGAACGCTTTATCAGTGCAACAAGGGCAGTATTCTCTGAGGAACAGGGATGTTATGATCAGTCCCATTCAAAAGAGAAAAGAACTCCAAATGAAGAATGATGCACAAAAGAAAGGAAAAGAGTCGGCCAATCCTTCCTCCAGCAAAGCACCTGCAGCTACTAATACAACAAATGAAAAGAACCAGCAGAGCACAATGAAGGAGCCAACAGAGAAGAAATACCCTCCCATTAAAGAGGTAGAAAAAGCTCCCTCCTTTAATTTAGAAAATGAAAATTTTAAACTGAAAGTGTTTATGCCCCTGACAGAGTTGGTGAAGAATAGTTCATATAAAAGTCAATTGTCTAAAGTCTTGCAAATAGACTCTATTTCTGATATGGTTAATGTAGAAGATGACTACCCTGAACTTATTTTTGGTCCAGCCACAGAAGAATCTGAAGAAAATGAAGTCCCTCCCTTTTACCTGAGTCTTAGAGTACATGAGTTCATCTTGCATAATGTTATGTTGGACTCTGGAGCCTCACATAATTTGATGCCCAAAGCTGTTATGGAGAAGCTAGGCCTTGATATTACTCGAAAATACCATGATTTGTATTCCTTTGACTCAATTAGGGTCCATTGTATTGGTCTTATCAAAGACTTGGTAGTGTCTTTAGATCAAATCCCAGCCAAAAATGTCTTGATGGATGTAGTTGTTGTTGATGTCCCACCACGGTTTGGAATGCTTTTCTCTAGGTCTTGGAGTGCAAAACTTAAGGGAACCATGAAACTTGACTTCTCTTATGCCACTATCCCTATATTTGGCCAATTGAGAAAGTTATATAGGGAAAAGAAAATGAAATATATGATTACCAGCAAAGACAAGCCAGTAAACCACCCCATTAATGTTGTCCACACATATTTAGAGTCCTTTGTCTTGTATTCTGATGGTGGTTTAAATGATGAGAATGTTCAGTTGGTACAAGTAGATGAAATACCTGAGATTTCAGAGAATTTCAGAGAAGTCCTCAAAAAGTAAAAAGAGAAAGTAGGAAGCACTTCTGAAACTCTTGCCTACCAGCAGCAAAAAAACAATGAACAGCCAGAAATCAGCCAAGGTAAAGAAGAGAAAGAAACAAAATTTCAGCATCTTCAAGAAGAAGAAGAAGGCCTATGGAGTATGGATTTTGATGGAGCTGTTGGTAGGGATGGAGCTGGTATTGGAATATGGATTAGGAGCCCTGTTTTCCAGCCTGAGAAGGTTCCAAGTAATGTTAGAGTATGTGCTTATAATATAGTTTTTGACTGCTCTAACAATGAAGCGGAATATGAAGCTTTGATCGCAGGTCTCAAAATTTTGAAGAAGTTGAGTGCAAATAGGATTTCTGTGTATGGCGACTCCGAGTTAATAATCAAACAGGTGAAAGGAGAATACCAAGCAAAGCATCCGAGATTGAGGGCATACCAAAATGCAGTCCTGGATATCTTGAAGACATTCCCTGAGTACACTTTGACAACAGTACCTAGAATGCAGAACATTATTGCTGATTCTCTTGCCACTACAACAAGCAATCTGAAGATTCCGATGAACTCCAGCAACAAGTTTGAGATTTATGTCAAGCATAGGCTGTTGTGAAACCAGCTCCAAAAATAGAAGAAAAGAGATATCAATGCCTTAGAAATAAGCCACTTCGAGGGGGTAACCTCCAATACATTACATGAATGAACAATTCTTGGATGATACAATTTACAAAACCTCCTTTCTATATATAGGAGTCCATGGGGCCATAATGTAATCCTAGCCGACCTAACAATAATAATTTAAGGGCACAATAATAATAATATGGGGTTTACAAGGGTACAATAATAAAAACAAGGGGGTTACACTAACAACAATAAGGGACTATACTAGTAATATATGGAACTAACATGCCCCTCTCCTTCAAAAAAGTGTTGTCCTCAATGCTTGAGTAGCTTTGGGTGCTTCTGTATAAAATTCTCATCCTCCCATGTAGAATCTTCAGTGGGTAAGTTCTTCCACTTGATGAGATACTCTGAAATTGATCGATTCCGTAGTTGTCGAGTTCTTGTTTCCGTGACCGCTTCAGGTTCCAATATGATTTTTCCTTCCTCATCAAGTTCTGGCAATATTGTTTGAACTGGAAGATTTTCACCTATAAACTTCTTTAAGCATGAAACATGGAAACTTGGATGCACTAGCAAAAAAGCAGGAAGCTCCAATTTGTATGCCATAGTACCAATCTTTTGCAACACCTTGTAAGGACCATAGTACTTTGGCAATAAGTTATTATCCTTCTTAGCATGCTTGAGGGACATTTTTTTGTATGGTTGTAGCCGTAAAAATACCCAATCTCCTACATCAAAACTTCTTTCGCTGCGATGTTGATATGCCTGTTGTTTCATTCGGTTTTGTGCCAAATTCAGGTTATCCTTTAAGAGTTGGAGAACTTCTTGATGATGCTTGATGTGATCTTCCACTGCTTGAACCTTCGAATTTTCCCTTAAATATGATGTGATGGATGGTGCATTATATCCATAAAGTGCCATAAATGGGGTCATTTTTGCTGCAGTATGGAAGGAAGTGTTATACCACCATTCAGCGAGAGGTAACCAGTTGACCCATTGTGTTTGTTTATCAGATACAAAACAACGAAGATATCCTTCCAAACATTTATTTACTATCTCAGTTTGACCATCAGATTGAGGATGATAAGATGAGCTATGAGCTAATTGAGTACCCAAACAAGAAAATAACTTCGTCCAAAAATTTCCATTAAAAATGGGATCTCTGTCGCTCACAATAACCCTTGGGCTTCCATGTAGCTTTTGAATTCTATCCATAAATGTAGTAGCAACTGTACTTGCTTTAAATGGATGAGATAATGCACAAAAGTGTGCATACTTGGTAATTCAATCAACTACCACCATGATGACATTCCTTCCTTCAGACTTAGGTAAACCTGTGATAAAATCCATTGAAATCTCATCCCAACGTTGACTTGGAATGGATAAAGGTTGTAGAAGTCCCGAGGTCTTAATTGTCTCAAATTTATTCTACTGGCAAACCAAAAATTCCACCAAAAACTTTTGAATATTAGATTTAAGGCCATCCCAAAAAAATTCTTTCTTCACCCTGTGGTAAGTTTTTAAAAATCCTGAGTGTCCTCCTAAAGGAGAAGTGTGCAGTCCCAAAAGAATCTTTTGTTTTAGTTGGGAATTCCTACAAAGATATAAGCGATCTTTGTACCATAAGGAATCATTTTTCCAACTAAATGTATCACATGTACTAGGATCTTGCTGCAACTTTTGAATGAGTGTCCATACATCTTTGTCCTTCTTCCATTCATCTCTTGCTTCAGTTATCCAATCTGGTTGGATAATAGAAATAGCACAAAGCAATGCTTCCACCTCTTCATTCTTTCTTGAGAGTGCATCTGTAACAACATTAAGCTTTCCTTTTTTGTAGATTATTTCAAAGTCATAACCCAACATCTTTGTGACCCATTTTTGCTGCTCTTCTGAAGATATTCTTTGTTCCAAGAAGTGTTTAAGACTATCATGATCAGTTTTTACCTTGAAGTGTCTTCCCATTAGGAAAGTTCACCATTTCTTTAGTGCATGTAGTATTGCTAACATTTCCTTCTCATAAATAGGTTTCTGTAAATACCTTCCTTTGATTGGACGACTTTCAAAAGCAATGGGTCTTCCTTCCTGCATTAAAACAGCACCAATTCCATTTCCTGAGGCATCATATTCCACAATAAAGGTTTTTGTTAAGTCTGGCGTAGCTAAGACTGGTGCTTGACACATTGCCTCTTTAAGATGTTCAAAGGCCTTAGTTGCTTCAGGAGTCCATGAAAATGCATCTTTCTTCAATAGTGTTGTTAGAGGTGCTGCTATTCTCCCATAATTCTTAACAAACTTGCGATAATACCCTATTAACCTGAGAAATCCGTGCAACTGCTTTATGGTTGTGAGGACTTTCCATTCCTTAATGGCTTTAATTTTGTTAGGGTCTACCTTAACACCCTCGTGAGATACAATATGACCCAGATATTCCACCTCTTGTACTCCAAAGAAACATTTGGATGTTTTTGCATATAATTGTTTCTCCTGCAATAGTTTGAGCACCTTGTAAACATGTTCAACATGATCCTTCCAAGACCTGTTGTAGATTAGTATATCATCCAAAAATACTAGCACAAATTTTCTAAGGAAGGGTTTGAAAATGGAATTCATCAACCCTTGAAATGTAGAAGGTGCATTGGTAAGGCCAAAAGGCATGACCAAAAATTCATAATGACCCTCATGAGTTCGAAATGCTGTTTTCGGAATATCTTCAGTCTTCATTCTAATTTGATGATATCCTGAACGAAGATTCAACTTGGTAAAATAAATTGCTCCATGTAATTCATCCAATAATTCATCAATCACAGGAATGGGAAATTTATCTTTAATGGTGAGCTTATTGAGCTCCCTATAATCCGGACACATTCGCCATGATCCATCCTTCTTGTGTACCAATACTACAGGAGCAGAGAAAGAACTTTGACTAGGTTGAATTATATCTACCTTTAACATTTCTGCAATCATACGTTCAATTTCGGTCTTTTGGACATAAGGATATCTATAAGGCCTGATGTTTGGAGGAACACTTCCTAGAATCAAATGAATAGCATGATCATGATCACGAATAGGTGGGAGTCCTTTGGGAGTTTCAAACACCTTGGAATGATTTTCCAAGACTTGTTGGAGATCTGCAGAAATAGATGGTTTTGATGTTGGAACTTCTAGTGAGCATAATTGTGCAATTACGCCTCGTTGTTATTTATTTAGAAGCTTTGTCATGACATTAGAGCTTATTATCTTTCCCGGCTTCCCCGTAATACCCCGTAATTTGACTTCCTTTCCTTTTGAAAAAAAATTCAAGAAAAGTTCTTGAAAATTAAAAGCTAATGTCCCCAAAGATTGTAACCATTGTAATCCTAGTACAACATCAGCACCTCCCATAGGAATGGAAAGCATTGGACTAGTCAATACATATTCCCCCATGGTTAGCTTGATATTATGGCATTTTCCAGAGCAATTTATAGTTCCTCCATTTGCAACCATCACTTGACATTCTGGTGCTAGGTATAGGAAACAATTTAATTCCTTCGCTACCTTACAATGAATAAAATTATGGGTGCTACCTGAATCAATCAACACTATCACCTTTTTATTCTTGATATTTCCTTCTATCTTGAGAGTTTGAGGAGTGGTAATTCCTGCCAGTGCATTACACAATATGGTTGGATTCATTTCTTCCCCTTCTATGGTTGGTTCCTGGTGTATATCCTCTTCTTGTTCATTTTCTTCTTCCTCTTTACAATCTATGTAAAATCATTTCTTCTCAGCACACTTATGACCTTTAGTTTATTTGCTATCACAACTATAGAAAATCCCTTTTGCTCTTTTTTCTTCCAATTTTTCTGGTGTAAACCTTGTAGGTTGTGGAAATCTAGGCGTCGCAACACTTCCTTCTTTATAGAAGTGAGTGGTAGGCTTCCTTGTTGCCATAATTTTACATTCAATTTTTCTTGCCAACCTGAATGCCTTCTCTAATGAATCAGGTTCCAAAACGCGAACTTCATGTTGGATGTTATCCTTTAAATTGCCTATGAAGAGATCAATCCTGTGTTCCTCTGGAATATCAGTTACCCTTATATTCAATTTTTAGAAGTCCTAAATGTGCTCCCCCACTAAGCCCTTTTGTTTGAGATTTATGAATTGGCTAAAGAAGGTGTTGCTCTTTGTATCCTCATAATGTGCTATCATTTCCTCCATAAAAATTGACCAAGTGACAATTTTTTTATGGGAGCAAAGCCATCGATACCATACAAATGTAATTGGTTCTAAATGTAAAGTTGCAATGCGTACCTTTTGTGTGTTTTTCACGTTATGGAGATCAAAATATTGCTCCATTTGTAGTATCCTTGTTACAGGATCCTTTCCATCAAACTTCCTCATCTCCATTTTTGGAATATGGTGGTTCTTCCCACCAACATTAGAGTTTGTGAAATCACGGTTAACATTTATTTTTTTCTCATCATGAGTTTCTTCTACTATCTTTTCACCATTATGAAACATTTCTTGTATCAGCACAATGATGCTTCCATATCGCTGAGATCATTCTTCATATTTTTCATCATTTTATTTGTGTCATCTCACTCTTAGCTTCCCTTGACTTCATGCCATCATCTTAGCTTCCACAGCACTGTTAAAACTTATTTCATTTTTTGTTGCTCTTTGCGGAAAGCTTGAGAATTTGGTACACTTGCTCTTGTAATTTTATATATCATGTTGCACTCCATCCTCTTCATGAGTCATAGTAGAGTATTATGAGGTCTTAATGGGTGTTGAATTCTTTTTAGGGGGCATTTTAGAATACAATACTGATATATATGCTTCAATATTCCTTTGGAATCACTTCAAATTAACTTTTCAAACAAGACTTATGCAATTTGAAAAAAAATACACACCTTTTTTCTTGCTTTTGAGGAGCTCGATATTGAAATTGCATTATCTCTATTATTTAAGATCTTCAATATTTTAAATTATGTATTTGAGTAGCCATCTGAATCATATTTTCAATTCCACAGGTCTGACTTGATTTGGATTCTTCAAGACAAAGTTATGTCGAATCTCCCACAATGACCTAATTATGGATAGGTTCAGTAGAGCGAACTTGTATGGATTTCCATGTGTCACTGTTTCTTCCTACATCTCATTGTGCTTCGAAACTCTACTCATTGTGCCACAGCCACTTGCTGCTAATCAGTGCTTAGAGAAATTTTGAATCTTTTGATCTCACTGGAAAGTTGAGCACAGAAAAACCTACACATTTTTATCTCCGAAAATATTGCAAACCAAGCTCTAAATGTTTTTGATGATTTTCCTCAGGATTTGGGCCTCGTACCCTAAAAATTTCAGATTTTGTACCTTCATAGAAAAATAGTTATAGCGAAAATTCCACAATGACCTGTTTAGGAGCCTAAAAAAAGACCTAACTTCCACAGATCATATCTCCAAAAATATTGCGAACCAAGCTCTGAAATCTTTTGATGATGTTACACAGGATTTCGGCCTCACACCCTAAAAATTTCAACTTCTGAAACTTCATAGAAAAAAAGTTATAGTTAAAATGCCACGATGAATTGTTTAGAGCAGCGAAACCCTAGAATCCAAAGCTCTGATACCAAATGTTGTGAAACCAGCTCCAAAAATAGAAGAAAAGAGATATCAACGCCTTAGAAATAAGCCACTTTGAGGGGGCAACCTCCAATACATTACATGAATGAACAATTCTTGGATGATACAATTTACAAAACCTCCTTTCTATATACAGGAGTCCACGGGGCCATAATGTAATCCTAGTGGGGCCAAAATGTAATCCTAGCCGACCTAACAATAATAATTTAAGGGCACAATAATAACAATATGGGGGTTACAAGGGTACAATAATAAAAAAAGGGAGTTACACTAACAACAATAAGGGACTATACTAGTAATATAGGGACCTAACATAGGCTTGCTGTTCCAGACAACTTAAGGTATTGGCAAGTGTTTTGGGATGATAATGAGATTAATGCATTTTTGTAGGGTGATGGAAAATTAAAAGACACTCCAATAGAAGGTGAGTATGAGGTTGATGATCAGGAGATGGAAGCAAACCATATTGACATATTGCAGCTAAAGGATAATGTAATTCCTAGAGGTCTCATAACTCTAGAGGAGCTTTTTGATCAAGATGATGTCGCAAAGAAACCAAGCTTGGTGCCCACCGAGAAAGGACTTGAAGATGTGAATCTGGAAACAACTGACTAGCCCAATTTTGTGAATTTGTCAAAGGCATTGTCCCCTGAGGTAAAGGAGAAGTATGTGAAGTTGCTTTCTGAATTTTCTGATGTGTTTGCGTGGGATTATTCAAATTTGAAAGTGTATGATAAGAACATAATCCAGCATACTATTCCTATCAAACTGGATCAAAAGCCATTCAGACAAAAGTTGAGAAGAATCAATCCGAAGCTGCTGCCATCCATCGAAAAAGAGGTAAAAAAGTTATACAAAGCAGGTATCATAGTTCCCATTAGATTTTCTGACTGGATTTCAAATTTGGTCCCGGTGCGTAAGAAGACAGGAGAGATAAGATTGTGTATAGATTTTCGGAACTTGAATAAGGCATCCTTAAAGGATAATTATCTACTTCCGAAGATGGACCATATTCTGCAGAGAGTAGTTGGAGCATCTAGAATGTCACTACTTGATGGCTACTCAGGCTACAACCAAATCTTGGGGCATGAGAAGGACCAAGATAAAACTGCCTTCACAACACCTGGGGAACCTTCCAGTATGCTAAAATGCCATTCGGACTGAAGAGCGCTGGAGCTAATTTCCAGCGAGAAATGGACATTGCTTTTGCAAATGAAAAAGATGTTTTTATTGTTGTTTATTTGGATGATTTGACAGTGTTTTCAGGTTCAAATGATGAGCATTTACACCATTTGAGAGTTGTCTTTCAACATTGCAGAAAGTTTGGGATTTCCATCAATCCCAAAAAGAGTCTCTTTTCCATGGATGAAGGCAAATTGCTAGGGCCTTTAATGGTAAGATGAACTTTTTGCGCCAGTTTATACCTAATCTGGTTGAATATCTAAGAGAAATGACCAATATGTTGAAGAAAGATAGCACTATTAAGTGGAGTGAAGAAGCTATCAAGTCATTCAATTTGGTAAAGTTTGCTTTGTCTAATGCCCCAGTTTTGATCAGTCCCGACTATACTCAAGATTTTATCATATTTTCATTTGCATCGGAGCATACTATGGTTGTTTTTTTAATGCAAAAGAGAGATGAGGTAGAAAAGCCAATTGCCTTTTTCAGTAGGAATATTAGAGATGCTGCTTTAAGGTATAATATTATTGAAAAATAGGCATTGGCTCTTATCAAGGCATTAAAGGATTTTAGGGTCTATATTCTGCATTCACATACTATAGCATATGTCCCTAACGTAGTAGTGAAGGATGTGTTGATGCAAACTGATCCAGAAGGTTGAAGAGGTAAATGGATAGCAGCTATGTTGGAGTACGACTTGAAGATCAAGCCCACAAAGTTGATCAAAGGCCAAGGCTTGGCGAAATTGATGGCCCAATAAAATATGTGTGCCCTGGATATAAACGTCATAACATCAGTAGCAGAAGGTGAAGATGAAGGTTTGCTGGTTCCAATTTCAGATATTTTTCTGCAGTCCCCATGGTATTCAGATATTGTGTATGTCCTTCATCATCTGTCACCTCCTATAGGCATGTCTAAGAGTAAAGGTAGATCTCTCAAATTTAAATCTACTAAATATTGCATTTTAAATAGTGCTATGCATTGGAAATATCCAGGAGGTGTTCTGCTCAATTTTCTGGTGGAAGAAGAAGCTCAGAAGGTAATGCACGATTTCCATAAAGGTGATTGTGGCGGTCACTTGTTTTGGAAGACTACAGCCAACAAGGTATTGAGAGCAGGGTATTATTGGCCCATGTTGTTTTCTGATTTATATAAAACAGTGATGAATTGTCATGAATGCAAAATTTTCCAAGGGAAGAAGAAATTGCTTCCACTTCCTTTAAAACCAGTCTCAGTGAACACGCCCTTTCAGCAGTGGGGGCTCGATTTCATAGGAGAAATACATCCCGCGTCCTCATCACAGCACCGATGGATATTGACAGAGACAGATTGCTTTACGAAATGGATTGAGGCCATCCCAACGAGGCAAGCAACTGACACGATAATTATTCAATTCCTTGAATCAAATATTTTATCTCGTTTTGGCTGCCCATGTAAAATTGTAACAGATAATGCAGTGGCATTCCGATCCAAGAAGATGGTCAATTTTTGTGACAAATACAACATCGCGCTGGGCCATTCAACAGTGTATTATCCACAAGGTAACGGCCTGGTAGAGTCATCAAACAAATCATTGATAAATATAATTAAGAAAATTCTAGAGGCAAACAAAAGAAATTGGCACCGAAAGCTCATCAACGCACTGTGGGTAGACAAAGTTAGCAGTAAGAAATCAATAGGTATGTCACCTTTTGAGTTAGTTTATGGAACTGACGTTGTTTTTCCTACATCTCTTACAGTCCCAGTTATGAGATTATTGCAAGAAGTTGGCAGCAAAGATGATGACAACCGGCGAAGGATCAACCAGATGATCCACCTTCAGCATACAAGAGAAGAAGTGTCACAGAATGCGATTCAGTTGTAGGAGAATATTAAAAAGATCTATGACCGAAAGACCAAAGATGAAAAGTTTCAGCTGGATGATGTAGTGTTGAAATGGAATGCAAGAAATGAGGACAAAGGGAAGCACGGTAAGTTTGACAACCTTTGGAAAGGACCATACAGAATTTCAGCATACAGGGGACAGAATGCCTTCTTGCTTTCAGAAATGGATGGCCAGGATTGCCCTGGAGGAGCAGTAAATGGTAGGCTTTTGAAGCACTACCATTTTTGAAGACAATGAATCAGAATCTATGTCATCATCATTGTATATACCATGTTATTTTTGGATTAGAGTTTCAAGTACACAGTCATTTAAGTTTGGGGCCCGAGGTGAAGGCTATAAAACTTTGATGATATGTGTATGGTTCGGTTTTATTTCAGTTTTCAGTCTTAGTCTTGAGTCAGAGTCAGTTTGCATAATGTCAGTTTTTAGTGTTTTGACTCCATGCCCAATGGATAAGGCTAGTTGGTTTATAGTGTTCTTGGCACCTCCAAGGAGCTACCATCCCCATTGGAGCCAATGTTAGTGTCAGTCTAGTCATACTACCATCAGTGATCAAAACTGCTCTTTTGCATTTGCAATTAGGAGTCTCATACCGAATAAATTTCACCATTTCGCTAGGTCATGGATTCATTGATGGTAGTAATTTTTCATCAGTTTTCCCTCATGAGGTACTTGCTGATTCTCCTCTCTATGGTCTTCAGTCATTAGTCACTTTCATTCTCAAAATCATGTCAGTAGGTCATAGGATGGGTCTCATTAGTTTCTAGGGTCTCACCATGGTCAAATGATGAGTCGAGTATCAATAAATATCAGCAAGGTCATGAGGAAGTCAATAAAATCAAAGTCACAACACCTGGAAAGATCAAAGAAATGTTTCATTCAGTTTGATGTAATTGTCACCTCAAAACCATGTTTTCAGGTGAAAACATGATATTTTTCCTTTATTATCATTCATTATGTAATTTTATATCAGCATATGTAATAAGTCACAATTCAAAAGTTGTTTTCTCCACAAAGTCATCACCCTACCTTCAGAGAAGTTTTCCATAGCATGTTTTGTGCCAAATTACTTTCCAAGTAGATCCGTCAGAAAGAGCGCGGAAAGAGCTTTCCAACGGTATACTACACTCTTAAAACTGACTTCTGGATTGAAATTTATGCTTAAGTGAAGTAAAAGTCCCCTATATCCTCATATAATCCCTATTTCCCATTTTCCCTTAAACTTTGTGTTTAAATTTTAATTTTTTCTTTATAAAATCCCTTTTTCCCCCCTTCCGATTACATAATCGCGTTATTTAATCATTTAAAACACATATGCGATTTACACTTAAACACTTCCCCACCATACCTTGTGAAACTTTATAATAAACATATCAAAGTTTATTATTAAAAGCCCCCCCCCCCCCCCCCATTCCTAACCACTTCCCCACCATACTATGGAAACTTTATAATAAAACTTTGTAACAAATTTTATGTTATAAAAACCCTTCCGACCTTCCCATCGCAAATCGCAACATTTAATTGTGTGCCCCGATCGCCCCTTTGCAAAGTCTCTAATGCAATTATATTGACCCCCTTCGATGTGCATCATAACTGTCGATCTACCCCTGCCGATCCGACGGCTCAGAGCCAATCGAGCCATCGGCAATCGGCGATTCCATATTTATAAATTGTTCCCTCCACCCCGAGCTTCCGATCCCGATTGACTCTCAGGCCCACCATATTACCCTCCGCCTTTTCAAATGAAAAGTCCATCCTCCCTTTGTAAAAAAAGAAAAAAACATTATTATTTGTTTTCAAATGGATTTCCCCCATTCTATAGTTGATCACCCCATCGGGCCCTGCCAATCGCATCGGAAATCATCCTTCCTATCCATCCAATCGTTGATTGTGATGGCGCGTCACTTATTATATTACAATGGTTTATGTTATATCATTTCTTGCCTCCACGACTTTGCGATTGCAATTTTAATATGGTTCCCACCTCCTTTCCCTTCCCTTTTCCATTCAAAATTAATTTTTTTCCTTCACCGAAAACATAATTTCATTTCAATTTTATTTCAAAAAGTATTTTATAAAAAGTCAGTTTTATTCAAATGAATAATGGAAAGCAAAGCAAACAGTCAGCTGGCTGAGAGATAAATAAAACAAATATTTCTACAACAGCGTAAAGATACGGATTTTCTCCTCAAATTGCCTATTTATCATTCAACAGCAAAATTTTAAATCTGCCCAAGAAAAGAAAATGTAATATTGCTCCTTCTTTAGGGCAGATTGTTAGATTTCTTTTCTATGATTAGTTTTCAGTTCTTCAGCTGTTATAACAGCTCCCTTTTTTCTGTGGATCTATGTTCCCACATTTCAGTGTATTTATTGTAATTGTAAATCATTTGTAAAGCAGTCTGAAAGTTTGTAATTCAGCAGTAGGGGAATAGTGTGGAAAGAACATTTTGCGCTCCATTGTACAGTTTGACAGGGATTTAATAAGAGATGCAGCTCTAATTTGTGGGATCCATGTGGTATGACTTTTAGCATTTGTTCTCTCTTTGTGTTTCATATGTAAAATTGTTATGTGTTCCATTCATTTGTAAACATTTCTTTTGAATGCTTTCAAGATAGAAAGGTAGAATCCATTTTCATGCTCTGCCTTGGGAAACCATTCATAGTTTGTGTTTTCTCTTCTGTTTGAAAGGGATCCATTTATTGTGCCCTTTTCAGCTCCTCACCAGTCTTTCCATCCCATATTTATTAAACTTTAATTGCTAAAGTTTCCTTCCTACCTTGCCCCATGAAATACCCTGTGTCCTGATTTAATTCCCCAATTTCAACTGTCCATTTTATCCCACACATCCCTGAAATTCATTCATTTTATTAAAAACTTTTTCCATCATTTTACCTAGCCTAATATCAGTCCATTATTGTACTTAATTGAATATCCTTTCACAGAGAGAGCCCTCTCTTGTCCTTGTAGGGCTAGCTACAAGGTTGAGCGTGGTTTAGATGTTACCCTGTTTTGCCCTTTTTCAGCCTAGGGTCCAGATCAGGTGCTAACAGACAGAAATAAGGATTCCACTTTAGAAACTACCTTCAAAAGTCAAGTTTATATTTCAAAAGGTTGAGACAGAGGCCGATCACGAGGTAGAGGACGAGGCGGCATCTATGGTGGTCAGAGAGATGGCCGAGAAGAGCATAAGAATCAAAGTGGAAGCATCAGTAGCAAAATATTCCACAACAATAAAAGGTTTGACAAATCAAAGGTGAAATGTTATTATTGCAATAGATTTGGTCATTATGTTCGTGATTGTAGGAAGAAGATAGTTGATCAAGGAATCCATAGAGCTAATGTTAGTACAGAGAACACTAACTCCATGTTCCTAGCATGCAACACCATGCATGAACCGTTTGATAAGGTTTGGCTATTAGATAGTGGTTGCAGTAACCACATGACAAGCAACAAGAATTTGGTTGAAAATTTGGATGATTCTGTGAAGACAGAAGTAAAGTTGGGGACTGACAAGACTATGGATGTAGATAGAAAAGGAGTGGTAAAAATTGTGACCAAGCAGGGGGAGCGAAAGACCATATCAGAGGTATATTATGTCCCTTGACTCAAACACAATTTGATAAGTGTTGGTCAATTGATGTAGAAAGGATACAAAGTTATCTTTTAGGAGAAATTGTGTGTTATTTATGACAAATCCCCAAGAAAGTAGCTGATTGAAAAGGTGTAGATGATGAGGAATAGACTCTTTCCTCTAATTATGAATTACAATGATCAGCTTAGTTCTTTTACAATTGCATGTTCTGATGATTACTGGTTATGGCACTTTTGGTTTGGACACTTGCATTTTTTTGGTTTAAAATTGTTGCAGCAGAAATAGATGGTCATAGTTTTACCTCCCATCAAAGAACCTGCTAGCACTTGTGAGTGTTGCAGCTTGGCAAAGCAACACCTTGAAATTTTTCCGAAAGGAGTTTCTTACAGAGCAGAGAAACCACTTGAGTTGGTGCATATCGACTTGTGTGGACCTATGAGGACATAGTCGATTGGTGGAAGTTTTTACTTCCTCACCTTTATTGATGACTATAGCAGAAAGAATTGGATTTATTTTTTGAAGCATAAGTCTGAAACTTTTGCAAAGTTCAAAGAGTTCAAAGCCTTAATGGAGAACCAAAGTGATCAACATATCAAGGTATTGAGATCAGATCATGGTGGAGAATACGATTCGAAGGCATTCCATGAGTAATGCAAACAACATGGAATCAGAAGATAGTTTACAACCAGATACACACCCCAGCAGAATGGTGTAGCAGAGAGAAAGAACCGAACAATCATGAACATGAAGTGGGTTGATTTACCAAACGATAAAAATCTCATTGGTGTGAAGTGGGTGTACAAGACAAAGGTGAATGAGAAAGGTGAGATTGACAGAATTAAAGCAAGATTTGTAGCAAATGGATTCTCACATCAACTGGGAATAGACTTTGGGGAAACATTTTCTCAGGTAGCCATATTGGATACTGTAAGAGCAGTTCTAGCGACAGTGGCTCAGAACAAGTGGAAAGTATACCAGATGGATGTCAAATCAGCCTTCTTGAATGGAATTCTAGAAGAAGAAATTTATGTGCAATAGTCTCCAGGATATGAAGTTGAAGGTAAAGAAGATAAATTTTACAGATTGAAGAAAGTGCTCTATGGACTTAAGCAAGCACCTAGAGCTTGGTATAGCAAAATTGACAGCTACATGATCAAGAATGGATTTTTCAGAAGCAGCATTGAGCCTACCTTATACACAAAGGTAATTGAGCATGGATAGATTTTGATTGTTTGCCTATATGTTGATGATATGAGTTTTACAGGTGAACTTGAGTTAGCTGAATTTAAAGCAGCCATGATGAAATAATTTGAGATGATAGATCTTAGTCTCATGAAATATTTTCTTGGCATTGAAGTTGAACAATCTGAAAAAGGAAATTTTATTTGCCAAAATAAATATGCCAGAGATTTTTGAAAAGATTCAGAATGGATAATTTCAAACCTGTACCTACATCAATTGAAACAGGTACAAAGTTAAGCAAGGATGATGAAGGAGCAGATGCCAATCCAACTCTATTCAAAATATTGGTTGGCAGCCTCATGTATCTCACAGCAACAAGACCAGATATTATGCAAGGAGTAAGTTTGATTTCCAGATTTATGGAGACTCCAAAAGACACACATTGGAGTGTTGGAAAAAGAATTTTGAGATACATAGCAGGAACCAAAAATTATGGCATCATGTATGCAAGTATAGAAAAGAAAGATTTGATTGGATTCACAGATAGTGATTTTACAGGAAGTTTGGATGATCAGAAGAGCACATCTGGTTATGTGTTCCATCTTGGTTCAGGTGTGATAGCATGGGAATCTAAGAAGCAACCTATTGTGACACTATCATCAGCAGAAGAAGAATATGCAGTAGCAACTTCAGCGTCATGTCAAGCAGTATGGTTAAGAAGAGTATTGGATGGAATCAAGCAAAAAAACCAAGGATCAACAACGATATGTTGTGACAACACATCGGCGATTGCACGATCTAAGAATAGTGTGTTTCATCAAAAGAGCAAGCATATTGATACTAGATATCACTTTATTCGAGAACCTGTGAGCAATGGAGAAGTTCACTTGAAGCCTTGTAAATCGAGTGATCAATTGGTTTATATATTTACAAAGCCATTAGCAGTAGATTTGTTTGAGTTTCACAAACGAAACTTGGGTCTTGTAAGCCTAGCTGAGACATAGATCAGCAGGCATGTTTGAGTTGTCATGAGTTATGTTTTAGTTTAACGGTCGTAATTAAGGGGGAGTGTTAAAATATGTAATTACCTCCTGCATGCATTGTTAGAAAATCAGTTAAGTGAATTAGTTGAGTTGAGTAATAGATAAATTTGGTGAGTGAGTTACAGAGTGAGTTAAGTGAGTGATGATCAATTTGAGTTATGTGAGAGTGTGTTCATGTCAATTTAGGTTAAATACCCTTCACTAGGTTCATTGTATTCAGATTGTGATTTAGAGTGATTGAATATTAATTGAAGAGCGCAGCTCATTGTTTTGTGTGTAAAATACTTGTGTTATTGTGTGATTGAATCCTCTGCCTATCCAACACTTATTTAAAATCTATTTTAAACTTTTTCCAAAAATTATATTCTATTATCACATGAACCAGGGAGAAAGATAAAACTTAACTTTAAGAAACTAATTTTTTGGGCAATTTAATAAGCAAATTTAAACCAAATTTCTTATTTCTTATTTTTAAAGCAATAATAAAGTCAAATTTCAATTTCAATTTTAAAAACAATTATTCTCTAAATTCCTTAATGAAAAATATATTTTAACCTTTTTTCCAAAAATTATAATTTATTATCAAATAAACCATAACCATGGAGAAAGATAAAATTTAACATAAAGAAACCAATATTTTGGGAAATTTAATAAGCCAATTTATGCATGGCTTCCACCAGCATTGAGAGCATACATTGACGATACATGTTATTTGTATAAAGAGTATTAGTAACAATAAAGACCTAATTACCTCCCTAAACCTGAACAAAAAAAAATCTTTTGAATTTCAAAAAACACTATTAAATAACCCAATCTGAGTTACCTACTTAGGCCTGCATGAATGGAATTTCTCTCGATGTCAACCAAGACTGGATTAAATAACCCAATCCATAACCCAGAAATCTACAGTCTAATTTCGATTGAAGAAGATTCTTCTGCAGAAGACAATAAAGGTTGTTCAGCTGCAGCGGAGGAGGAATTCGAGGGCAAGGGAGGATTGGCGATGTCATCTCCATTTCCTTCTAGCATTTGAACAACCCTACTCACACCTCGGTGATCTTTGTAGTTATACTGAATGCACCATAATCCCACTTTATTCATTCTTCTTGTCTTCTCCTCATCTTCTACTTCCACTTCTCCTCCTCTCAATCTCATTCCCAAATCCCCTCTCTCAGGAACCTTGAAGCCCCATTCTAGAAAGTAAAACTAGCTAGAATGGCTCACCTTCCAATCAAAGTTCTTTCCTTCCCCGAAAATCTCTAACAAAAGCATCCCAAAACTATAGACATCTGATTTGTCTGTAACAGGTCCCAGAGCGCTAACACACACCTCTGGCGCAACATATCCAAGTGTCCCTATGGCGGCAGTCATTGAGATATGGTCATCTCCCTTCCCACAAATTTTAGTTAGACCGAAATCAGAAACTTTTGGTGTGAATTCGGCGTCCGAAAATATATTGTGTTGTTTGATGTCGAAGTGTATGATGCGCTTATCTCAATCTTGGTGTAAATATGCAATTCCACGAGCAGCACCCAAAGCTATTGAATACAATTGCTCCCATGTTAAGGGTTTTCCCTTCTCCTTTCTGGAAAATATATGCTTCTCCAGAGACCCATTAGCCATGAATTCATATACCAGTGCGCTTGTAAGGTTTTCAAAGCAATACCCCAATAGACGAACCAAATTGACGTAATGAAGCCGCCCAATGGTGACCACTTCATTAATGAAGTCAGTGCTCTCACCGTGCCTATGCCTATCCAGAAGCTTAATGACCACTAGAGTGTCGTTCTGAAGGTCTCCTTTATACACTACACCGAAACCCCCTCCTCCCAATTTTTCTGCAAAATTGTTCGTGATCTTCTTGATTTGTGAGAGGCAATATTTGGTTGGCATTTGATTAGCATATTCCTTTAGGAATTCCTCCACCTTTGAATCAGAGCAATGAGAAGAAGGTTGTGTCCTCTTTGCATATAACTTTATACCCACTAATTATCCTGCTACTATGAATACAGCCGCTGCAGTGGAAGCACCTGCATTTGTTAACATGATTTTAGCAAACAAGAAACGTAGCCATATCAATCAACAGATCAGTGAAAATACTTGGGAGAGTATCTTTACCTATTGCAACACCATTCATAGCCTTCTTTCCTTATTCACAAATATGAACAACAATTAACTTATTGACCTTCTTAACTGAACTTCTAGTATCTTTACATCTTAACTGAACTTATAGTTCCAAGTAGTTTTGCAAAAGGTTAAAATAGAACATATCATGGGCAGAGCATTTGCCAATACGGGATCCATCCTTGAAATAGCAGAGCAATGACACCGTTTTGTCTGAAATTTTGTAACCACATATTCCTCCACTTTCTATACATGATTCACACCCTTTATCTCTGTGTGCATCATTGGAAACAGGATGCATTATTTCGAACTCAACATTCACTTGTTCGATACAACATTCTCGGATCGAAAGGCCTGAGTTGTAGAAATCTTAATAGACAGTAGTATTACATTTCCAAAGCTGCCCTCCATTGGAGTCGAATGCATCCTGAAATGATATATGACAGCGGTACACGTCTAGAGTCCTGTTCTCTCTACCCGAAATTTTGAAGAGGTCGTCTCCATATTCTGAGAGCGATATCTGAATACTATTATTGAGATGATAAAAAAAATTGCAGTTCTTTCCCTTTGCAATAACGAACGTGTTTGTGTAAACCCTTAGAATTGTGTAACTCTGGCCATGAATCTCGATAAATGGGCTTGAATTCTATACACAGTTGATCTAAAACTTAAGGTGACCGTATCCACGATTTTCTACACCAAAGGGATACATTATATTCATAGACCCACATTTATTATTATTTTGGAAACACTGATATGGCGCGTCCAAGCATAACGAGCAACGGAATAGAGCGGCCCAGTTGGCAGTAATGATAAGGAAGACGAGGTGCACAGATATGGAGGGAAGGCGAGGAACATATAATTAAATTGCGAGAAAATGAGAGGAAATGATGAGTATAAATAGGCTTTGGCCCTGGGATGACAAAAACTAATCGTGAACCATAACAACAGGATTGGGAAATACTGTTTTTGCAAAAATACTGGTTATAATATCTATTTTATCATATCTACAAATAGAGGGATCGTATGTGAATGGAGAGAAGATTATGAACATGATAGAAGTTGAGGATGGGGTGAGTCTTTTTTTTTTAATCAGAGCGGGGCAATTATCAGGCAGAGGTAGGGTTGGAATGATCTAGACGACATTGAATCATAAATTCATCGTTGACCAAGACTTCATGTCAGAATGAAAGAGTGGCTAAAATTAAACGAATATAAATAAAGATTCATTGCCTAACCTATATAAATGAATAGCCTAATTCCTTGGGTCCACACTTGGTTAGTTATGATCAAATGGACATAGAAAGTTTGAAATGAAAGATAGCATGAAAATGACTACTGGTATTTTTAGTAAACAAAATATGTCATTACAAGTTAGAATATAATAAGAAATCATTTAATCAAATTTCAAGTTTCAATAGAAAATATTTAATAAAAAAAGTGTTTTTTTTTTCAATATTGAATTCTCTTTCTGATCAAAATCTTATAGTATTTTACCACTTTCTCTTAAGGTGATTGGATTTGTCTTTGCTTGTCTTTGCTTAATTTATTTTGGGCAAGAGGTTTTGAAGTGTACATTTGATGTTGAAATTTTTTTTGTCCACAGAGGTTTGGTGCATATTTCTTTCTCCTCTCATAGTCATTTTTATCTCACTTGATCAAAAGCTTTTCCTTTTACATTCTACATTTGATCATGTACCTATGCATAAATTCAACAGGTACCCATTTCATATTTCAAGCCTTAGAATATAATGAGAATCACTTAATCAAATTCCAAGTTCCAATAGAAAATATTTAATAAAAAAAGTGCTCTTTTCCAATATTGAACTCCCTCCCTTGATCAAAATCTTATAGCCTTTTATCACTTTCTCTTAAGGTGAATGGATTTGTCTTTTCTTGTCCTTGCTTAAATTCTTTTGGGCAAGAGGTTGTGAAGTGTACATTTGATGTTGAGATTGTTTTTGTCCACAGAGGTTTGGTGCATATTTCTTTCTCCTCTCATAGTCATTTTTGTCTCACATGATCAAAAGCTTTGTCTTTTACATTTTACATTTGATCATGTACCTGTGCATAAATTCAACATGTACCCATTTCATATTTCAATCCACACAAATGTGTGTTTTGTGTTGGTTCTAGAATTTTTCTTGGATTTGTCATCTCGAAAGATGGAATTCAAATCGACCCATTGAAGGTCCGGGCCATTCTTGATTTTCATGTGCCATCAAACTTACTTCAGTTACAGAAACTTCAAGGAAAGGCTAACTTCCTACGAAGGTTAATACCCAACTACGCTGAAATGGCTAAAGGATTTACTCATCTCTTGAAAAGGGGGATTCCCTTCCATTGGGATAAGGTTGCGCAACCTTCTTTTGATGCTCTTAAAGTTACCCTCATCCGAGCATCATTAATGTATCCCCCTAATTATCAGAGTGATTATTTCCTATATATCATCATGACAGATATGAACATTGTTATGGTTTTGGTCCAAGAAGAAGATGGGATAGAACATCCGATATATTATTTGAGTCGTAATCTCCATCATACGGAAGTTAAGTATTCATACGTCGAAAAGATCGCCTTGGAAGCCATTCAAGCTGTCCAAAGATTTCGCCATTATATCATGCTCAGGAAGACTATTGTCATTTCGGATTGCAACCCCATGACATACATTTTGTGACGTCAATTGCTGGGGGGGGGAATATTCAAAATGGATCGTCATTTTGTAGGAATTTGATTTGGAATTCATCAAATCCAAGTCAAAGAAGTCTTTAGTTTTGGTTGAGCTTCTCTACGACCTTCCCTCTAATAGTACTAAAACTACATCGGAACCATCAATTCCAGATGAGTCTTTGTTTTTTATTAGGTCATATGACCCTTGGTATGGGGATTTTATCATTTAACTCCAAACCCAAACCTTCTGGCCCAATACCTCTCGCTCACAACAAATACGTATTCGATACCAAGCTAAACATTATCTGATCGTCGGTAATACACTTTATCGTTGTGGTGTCGATACGATTTTAAGGAGGTGTCTCACTCATGAGGAGGCCGAGAAAGTTCTAAATGATTTTCATGTTGGTTCTTGTGGAGGAAATTTGTCTGGTTACACTACCACTTAGAATTTTCTTCACATCGGTTACTTTTGGCCAACTATATTTCGTGACTGCATCCTCGTGGTCAGAAGTTGTTACGTGTGCCAAATATTTGTTCGTAAAATTTACATGCCGCCAACACCAATGCATCTTGCCATCACTGTGGGACCATTTTCAAAATGGGGCATTAACTTCATGACCTGCAACCCTCGTTTGGCCAGGGGGCATGGTTATATTATTGTCGTAGTCAACTACTTTACCAAGTGGGCTGAAGCGGTGCCAACATTCAATAACACAGGTGAAACAACTCCATTTTTATTTTTCAATCATGTCGTCTTTTGGTTTGGTGTACCACAAGTTATAGTTACAGATCATGGTAAGAATTTTCTCAATAACATGATGAATGAGTTGACTGCCAAATTAGGACTGTCACATGATAGTTCTACTCCTTATTATCCACAATCCAATGGACAAGTTGAAGCCATTAACAAGATCCTTAATTGAATTCTCCAACGAATGATAGAGGTTCATAAATGAAATTGGAATTTAATCATGTACTCGGCTTTGTGGGCATATTGAACCTCGGTGAGAAATGCAACCGGATTTACTCCCTTTCAATTGGTATATGGTCTGGAAGCTATCCTACCAATCCATTGTGAAATTTCGTCATTAAAACTTGTTATTAACTTGTTACGTAACAGCTCTAATGAAGAAGTGCATCTTTTTAACCTCATCCATCTATATGAAACGTGTCCTGAAGGCGCACTGGCCAACAAAGTGCATAAGAGATGAATCAAGGAACAATATGACCAACATGTCAAGCCTCACATCTTCTCAAAGGGAGACCTAGTTTCAATTTATGATCAGGAAGCTAATTTGATAGGAACAAGAATATTTGAGCCACTATGGCATGGCCCCTACATTGTCAAAATACCAATATGAACAGGGTCTAATATCCCCTAATTCAATACTAATAGGGTTTATCGTCCCCAAATTCAGTTGCTAGATTCCCTAAGAGAAGTCATTCCATTGATGGCTTTAATTTTGATATTTCCAAGGTTTGAAGTATATATTATATGACCCATTGACTCGTAAACGCTCCTTTGAATGGGCCTAAGTGCATTGAAAAGAACTTATATCCATGCAAGGGTGCTCTGCAAAGAACTTTCCAACACTTAAGGGTGCATTGGTCTCCTGAGAGCGAAATCATCATTGTTCTGGGAATATCCACATCCAGTGCCTTCTAAAAGAGCTCATAGGTATGAGAATTCCAATGATAGGGCTAAAGAAAGGTATAAAAAGTCTTAGTATTCTAAACCAGCCAGAAGAGTTTGATCCCCACCAACCCCTACACTCCCATGGTGTTCTAACCAAACCAGCTAGGCGAGTTTGATCCCTGTCGGCTGCCACACAGTGGTCATGATTTGGTATGGTCGTTGGCCATATAAAATTATATATAATGTTATATAAATATTAAATAGTGGTCCCCGGATGCAGGTGCTCTGTAATGCTTAGCTGTCTCCCCACATGGGCTCTTTAAATCCTATTAGTTGTCCTCGCCACGAGGCAGCACATGGCCCTGGCGTGGGAGCCTTAAATACGCCTCGTTGGTCTACAGCCTAACGCCTTACCTGGTATTCAATTTCACTTGTTGTGCATTCATTCTCGTGTGTTCGGCTTGCAGAGTGCGATGGCCATTTATGGGAAATGGCGACGTCTCCTCCCATAAATTCTCCCTCTGCCTCTCTGTCAAGTTTGCTCTGCAAAATCCTGCCCTCGGCTCTATTGATCCTTGTTGTGCCTTCGACCCTATCTCATCCATTCAGTCACCCTCCACTCACTTTCTCTATGCAGCATACTGCTTCTCTGCTCATCCATCTCCCTTTGTTCATCTGCCTCACCTGCACTCTAAGAATTCTTCCGACTCCATGACTCGTCACCCTCGAATGCGCAGTCGCAGAGGCGGAGGCTGAGGTTCGCCCTCTCGCCCTCCCATATGTGCCATGGCGGAGCGCTCTATGGATTTCTCATTGGCCATGGATGGTCGGAGGTTCATCACCCTTAGCTCCTCTTTGCCCACATCTCTCTTCGAATTCCCGGAGCTCATCTACGCCATTCTAGCTTGGGGTCCAGAAAAATGATGTGTAAATCAACTCTATCTCATTCTTCCCCCCAGCAGCCTTGGAAAATGGTGGCTCTGCTGATCAAAAGTATGGAGGAATCATCTCATAACGGAGGCAACAACAGCTCCATCGAAGGGGGCAAGGCAGAAGAAACAGGGGCTCGTTCCACCTCCACGCCAAAGCTAGACCCTTAGCTCTCCAAGCAAGAGGGTGACCTCTCCGAATATGGATGCTACATAGAGGAAGAGCAAGCTCCTTGGCAAATTTAGGATGCAAAGGACCAGAACGTCTAATGCCATGGTTCCTCCTTTTCTAGTTTTTTCTAGTTTTACTTCTGTCTCTATGTCTATTTACATTTTGCACATCAAACTTAGTTACTGGGTTCTTCTGTTTAAGGTTGGTTTCCCCTTAAGGGGCAGCTCTTTTTATGCTCTGTGGATTGTTTCATGGGTTGGTTTTCCCCCAAGGGGCAGGCCCATTTTTGTTGTTTTGAATTTTCTCTTTCCCATCGGGATTGGCTAGCTTAGCAACCTCGGTTTGGAAGTTGGACTGTACCTCTACACTTTTTTTATATTATATAATAGAATCTAGTCTTATTCAAAAAAAAAAAAAATAGTGCTAGGGGTGGAGTGGTGGGAGTGGTGGCCCGCCACCTCTTTTTTTAATATTTTTTTATTTTTAATATAGTTAAAAATGAAACGACGATTTTTTAGAGGTTATAATAAAATTTAAGTAGGTAGAAATTTCACGAGTTTCGGCCAATGGAAACCATCGCCGAAAGTGCATAATTTTTTCCTCATTAATTTCTGCCAAATTTAACTGGGCTCCAAATTTAGTTGGCACTCTGCTAACTTTCGCTAATGGGCCAAGTTGACCAAAACCTTGATTGGCCATAACTTTAACATACGATGTCAGATTGAGGTGTCGTTTGTGCCATTGGAAAACTTGTGACCGTATCTTCGATCTAACCTTGGTTTTTCAGATTTAGATTCACATTCAATTCAATGTGAAAAAAAAAATCAACTCTTTAAAATTTAATACAAAAAAAATAAAAATATGCATTTAACAAATATCTATTTTTTCAAAATTTCAAAATATTAAAATAAACCATCATTATAATTAAAACCTCAAACAAACTTCATGAAATGTTCCTTTCAAAGAATACTTCAATCTGTTCATTTCCAACGTTAACCTTTAATATCTCAGATGTTAAAAAATAGTCGTAGTATTTAAGATGCTCATTAATGATGTACAACATACATTAGATTTACTAATAAAAACTCAAAACTAAAGTTAATGTAAAATATGAAATATCAGATACTTAAATTCAATATTAAAAATGAAATATTGAATATTAAAAGTAAATTTGAAATAATTTTTATATAAAAAAATATCTCTTAATTCTAGGACTAATGGAACTCCAAAGACCCATTGGCAAGTTACGTACTAGGTTACCCTTGGGGGCCAGCACTAAGTGATAGTATTGCCTGGTTTTTCTCTCTGGTCATGTGCCAAAGAGAGAGCAATGCGAAGCCGCTTGACTGATAAGGAGAGGATCAGAGCCGCTTGTCCTTCTGAGGGCAAGGTAGATATGTGCTTTCAACCTGCCCATAGTGCCAGGACTTCTCTCTCCATGGCACCACCAGTGAAGATCCGAGACCTAGAATCGTTCTTTAAGAGCCCTACCCTTTGGCCTACGCTTAACCCAACAACCATTATGGCACGGGGATTTACCTGCGAAGCTTTCCCATGGGGTCTTATTGAACTTCTAGTCGATTGACAGGACCATCAGATACTTAAGTTCAATATTAAAAATGAAATATTGGATATTAAAAGTAAATTTGAAATAATTTTTATATAAAAGAAATTATCTCTTAATCATTAAATGAATCCATATAAAAATTGAAAATATAAAGACATCCTCATCTATTAAAAAGAAGAAGGCATATATTAGCTAAGGATTTCAAGTAAGGTTAATAAATAAAGGTTGGACCATCCACAAATGGATATAGACTCGAATACACACAAGTATGATATTATTAAATCCAAAATTTAATTTTTTGTAAGAAGATTTGATGGCGGAGTTAACAACTTTTTCAGCAGAATTAAAGCTTCTCTTAACTAATATGTATCGAATCCAATTTTTTCTAACAATAATAAAAACTGAAATTATAAAATAAATTGAATTCCCCACCAGTAATTAGGCCGATAGGCCTCTATTTTGAATCAGTTCACCTATGTATTTCATCAGCCATTTTTATTAGACTATTACATCTGTCCAATAACCATTTTTACTAGGTTATGACATTTGTCTAATAATTTCAACTGTAGTAACATGACATGTGCTCTTATCTCACTAACATCCTTATTTATTAATAACAAGAAAAAATCCATCTATCCAATAACTTGAACTCCACTAGCATGACATCTAATCTGTCCAATAACTTGAACTCCAGTGTCCACTAGCATGACATATATCCTTATATGGCTGCCCATCGTTGACTATTAATAACAGAAAGGCTGCACAACTATTAATAACAGAAAGGCCGCATAGGGAAGGAATCAGGGGTCGATGAGAGTGATATTGTTCGGTGAGAGGGGAAGTTGATTATGCTTCAATGAAGCACCTACCTTGGGGCTTCTCTGGTCAAGTCCAACGGTCTAGGGTTCTAATGGCCTCGTAGGAAACTCGATAGTTCCCAGAGTGTAGGCATCCAAGATCAAACTTGAAGAAAAATAGCGACTATTGCGTGGGTATGTGCAGTTAATCAAATGAAATATTTAAAAAATTAAGAGGATAATTGTTAATGTTGGATTCTGCAGCTGATATTTGGGATTTCTATTTCAGCTGTTCATGCCATTTTGTTTTTTAGCCAATTTTTTATCCAAAATTTCTAGAAGAAATTGTGTGAATTTTTTTAAAATTTTCCTAAATTTTTAGGCATGGTTTTGAGTGAGATAGAAAGTAAGATCTCATAGAGAACTCAAGGCTCCTGAGGCGATTAACAATGAAAAGCCTTAAATGCCCTCTTCTTGTGGATTAGAATTTTAACATTGTTATACTTTCAACCACAAACCGTAGATTCTCCTTCTGCCAAATCTTTGTGACTATTATAAAAATAAAAAATCTTTGTCACTATTATAATAATTTTTGTTTTGTTTTGTTTTTATTCCTCATTATTATTATTATGTGCAAGAGGGTTTTAATCGAATAAATTCGAGAGATGGAGTGCGCCAATGATATATTCAAAACATGAGAGAATTTTCTCCTTGTGTGCTGGGAGACAATGACTAAACTAATTGTTGGAATTTCTGATAATTCCAGAACAAAGACTGAGAGAATAATACTTTCTTTTAAACACAAATAATTAAAAAAAAATTCCTCACTAATAGACAGAGATTCACAAACTATAAATATTTCATTAATTGGAAATCTATTACAAAAACTTGTCTTCCTCTAATAGAGGGATTTTCAAAAACTGGACTGCTACACACGCAGTGCCAAAAAACTCTTGGTCTCTCTTTTACAATGATTACAGACTCACTGTGTTTTTCCAAAAACTTTGTCTATCTATATTTTTCCTGCGGGCACACTTTGTCTTTTCTGCCTTCGGGCTTTTTCACACACTACACAATCAACTGAATCTTCTCTCTCTTTTTTTTACTCACGGCACATCACAATATACAAATATATATTATAAATATTCCATATATATATATATATATATATATATATATATATATATATATATATATATATATATATATATATATATATATATATATATATATATATATATACAAATATATATTATAAATATTCCATATATATATATATCAAACTCTATATAACCAAACTTTTAAAACAAAACATAAAACTTATGTTGTGGCTGTTATAAAACATAAACCAAAGTTAAAAACAAATGTACCATGGTAAATAAAATGAACCCAATGTTAAATTAAATCAAAACATAAAAAAAACTTTTCATGTATTCCATATTCCGTCGGGTCATAAGACTTTGCCAATGGTCTTCTCCTTATCCCCCCCGGAATTGCTTTGGTGGTAGTGGGGTCCACTTCCAACGTGGCCCTATTCAAACCAAAAACAAAACTTTGCCGTGTACAAAAGCTCTGTTTCCAAAGACTGTAAACTCTGTTTTAAACTTTGACTTGACTGCTTAACAAAAATAACAATTGGCGTTTGACAGAGTTCTTCAAAACAAAAATGGAATGTGGCTGTTGTGCAGAGAAGTTGAAGTTAACACTTCAACAATCCCCCTTAAGTTAAACTGCTGGGTTATCAGTCATACCCATGCATTTCCTCAAATATTCAAAGCTTTTCTACCCCAATGGCTTTGTCAGTATATCTGCAAATTGTTACTAAGTCTTGCAATGTTTTAAAATGATTTCTCCATTGTTCACTAGCTCCCTGATGTAGTGAAACTTAGCATCTATGTGCTTTGTCCTTTTGTGAAACACAGAATTTTTAGACAATGCTATGGCTGAGCTATTGTCACAATAAATCACTGTGCCTTTTACCTGTTCTTGACATAATTTTCTCAACATTCTCCTCATCCACACTGCTTGACATGCTGCTACTATAGCTGCCACATACTTTGCCTCTGCTGTAGACAATGCTACAATAGGCTGTTTTTTAGAAGCCCGTGAAATAGCTCCTGAACCCATATGAAAAACATAACTAGATGTACTTTTCCGGTCATCTACACTTCCAGCCCAATCACTGTCAGTGTATCCAATCAACTCAGAATTTTCTGACGTAGTATACAAAATTCCATACCTCTTTGTTCCTTTCACATACCTCAGAATTCTTTTTTCTGCCTGCCAATGTGTTTCTTTTGGCCTCTCCATGAATCTGGAAATTAAACTAACAACATGCATTATATTAGGCCTAGTTGCATTCAAATACATAAGGCTGCCAACTATGCTCTTGTACAAGCTAGGATCTAAATCCTTGCTATTATCCTCTTTGCTAAGTTTCAATCCCATTACTGTGGGTGTAATTGTTGCCTTGCAATCCTGCATGTTAAATATTTCCAAAACTTCATTTACATATTTAGCTTGAGAAATAAAAATCTTATTTTCATTTTTCTCTACTTCTATTCCTAAGAAGTATTTCAGCAAGCCCATATCGGTCATTTCAAATTCATCCTTCATGACATTTTTAAAATTTTCAATGAGGTAATCATCATTACCTGTGAAGATCACATCATCAACATATAACACAACAATCAACATCTTACCATATTTTTCTTTGATGTATAGTGTGGGTTCTCCTTCACACTTTTTAAAACCATTTTCCAGTAGATAGGAATCTATCCTACTGTACCATGCTTTTGGTGCTTGATTCAGCCCATAAAGAGCTTTCTTCAATCTAAAAACTTTGTGTTCTTGGCCCTTTTTCTCATAGCCTAGAGGTTGTTCAATATAAACCTCTTCCATTAAAACTCCATTTAGAAACGCTGATTTTACGTCCATTTGATGAACCTTCCATTTGTGTTGTGTTGCAATAGACAACACTGCTCTCATGGCTTCCATTCTTGCAACCGGTGCAAATGTTTCCTCATGGTCTCTTCCATTTTGCTGCTTATACCCTTTGAAAACAAGTCTGGCCTTGTGTCTCTCAATCTTACCTTCATCATTACTGTTGGTCTTGTAGACCCATTTCACTCCAATGACTTCCTTACCTTTTGGGAGTTCAACCAAATCCCATGTTTTATTTCTTTCTATGGCATTAATTTCTTCACCCATAGCATCTATCCATTTTATATATTTTATAGCTTCTTCAAAATGAATAGGATCATCTACATGACAATATAAAGCAAATAAAGACTTAATACCTTCATTTGCTGCCTCTTGTTCATAAATGTCATTCAAATTTCTTAATCTTGTTCCACTTTCATTTGATGTACATGTGCTTGAAGAAGCACTCAAATAAGCTCCTTGTAGTGTGATTGGAGAAGCACTCTCATTACTTCTCATGGGTGTTCTTACTCCAGCTTGTGGTGTCCCTAGTTGTCCTTGTGTTGGTGGAGGTAGTGTTGCTAATGATGGATGTATTTCAGCCATATCATCCTCATTTTCATCATGAGACAAACAGTTCTTTACATTGACTGTTTTCTCAATGCTTCCATCCCAAGCTTCTTCTTCAATAAACTGAACATCTCTGCTCACAACAAATTTCTTGGTGGATGGGTTATACAACCTGTAAGCTTTGGATTCCTCACTGTATCCAATAAAAATACACTTCTCCCCCTTGCTATCCAACTTCTTCCTTAGCTGATCTGGAATGTGTGCATAAGCCACACAACCAAAAACTTGTAGAAATTTGAATAATTGTTAAATTATTCACCGAGATTATCTTTATCACACACTATTTGAGCTTCATGCATAATACATAACCTCTTCTACTATTGATCATCAATTTGCGGAAATATAAACAACGCATGTGCACATTAAAACCATAAACAATCACACACATAAACACAGTATTTATGGGAAAGATCAAAGCTGAAAACCCCCAACTATCTGTATATTATAATGATAGAGATCATGTAACAATCATTGTACAAACTCCTCACAAGCTCTTAGTACAATCTCCAATTGTTACACACTACACAAACTCAGATCTAGCAAAACACATGCTCCAATCTGCTCCACCTATTAGCCTGCCTATACTACGCAATCCAAGATGAATAATGGCTCAACCTGAGTTCGAATACCTCTGGTATAAACTGCGCAATCCTCATTGGCATCTCCATGAATGTGTGGTGCAAACTCATGCACCAGTATAGTCACAACTGATAGTCACACTTCTCTTTCACCTAGCTCTTCACTGGTCTCCACTGAAACTGTCCATGCACTGAAGTTAACTGATGTATTCTTTAGTTGATTTATGAATTTATAATTAGTGAATTAATTAATAATTAATTCACACCACTCTCACTAGTGTATCAATCAGTTAGACTAGATACAACTAGCTCAACTATGTTTAGATTAGTTAAACTTAACACAACTCCATTAACTTCCTCAATCAACTCCACCAAACTCTCTCACATGAGTTCTAACTAAAGTATCCATGCAATAGCTCCACTTAACCCTTAGGAATAGCGTAATTCCTTCTGTCAGCTCCTGTGCCACATCTGTGCACTTAACTGAAGTGCTCCAAGAGAATAAGATAATGTTTGTAGTCCAAATATTATTAAGAGCTAATAATATTCGACATATCTATTTTTAGACTGGCAATCTAAAAATAGATTCCGCCCAGTATGTCTAAAAATAGAAGTCCATATATTTTTTCCAACTTGACCAACCATCCATAAATAGCATCCTACAACTCATAGAACATGATCCATATGTATAAAAATAGACATAGTCTAAAAATAGACTTTGCGCCAAAAATAGCCTGCGGGCCCACTTAGTGAAGGCGACTCCTTTCCACTAAGCTCATCATCTTGTTGCAATCTCAACACTCTCTCTCAACAAGATATGGATTATCTACAACCCCTATCCTGCCCCTGTGGTATTCGAATTTTCTCCTGGTGAGCGCCTTCGTCAAGATATCAGCATCCTGATCCTCCGTAGGAATGTATGAAAGTAACATGATCTTCCGCTGCACACAATATTTGATATGATGATACCAGATGTCAATGTGTTTAGATCTATCATGAAATACTGGATTAACCGAGAGTTTGATGCAACTCTGATTATCACAATAAATCACAGTAGGCTCTAAGTGTGAACCGAACAACCCGACCAGGATCTTCCTCATCCATATAGCCTTGCATGCAGCCAAACTCGCTGCCATATACTCAGCCTCTGCTGAACTGAGTGCCACGGATCTCTGCTTCCTGCTGTACCAAGAAACTGCTGTCGGCACTGAGCACGAAATCCCTCCCGTATGTTTCGTCCATTGGGCTCCTCGCTCTAATCTCGCATCCATGAAGCCACACATAGCCTCACCCTCATCCGGGACTGCCCGTACCACAATCCATATCCCATAAAAGCCTCTGAGATATCTCAATACATGCTTGCCTGCCTTCCAGTAGAGCTTGGTTGGCTTAACCATAGCTTGTGAAAGCTGGTTCACAGCATAGCATATGTCGGGTCGTGTATTGACCAGATACATAAGCGAGCCCACCAACTGTCGATAAACAGTGGCATCCACTACCTCCGCTGAAGTAGCATCCTCCTTCCTCCAACCACCAGGAAGAGGAGTATCAACAGGCTTGTAGTCGTGCACGTTGAACTTCTCCACTATCTCCCGGGCATACTTACTCTGAGAAACAAACAGTTCACCACTGCGCTGCCAAATTTCCAATCCCAAGAAATAATGAAGGAGGCCCAAGTGCTTCATCTCAAACTCTTTTGCAAGATCATCCTTGCATGAGAGTATCAATAGCTCATCACCTGTCAAAATCAAATCATCTACATAAAGTACAATGATCAGCAACTTACCCTCCACCACAATCTGGTATAGGCTCAGATCCGCCTCACTCTTGGAGAATCCAAGTCCGGTGAAATAACTGTCTATCCGTGTGTACCAAGCACGAGGTGCTTGTTTCAACCCATACAACACTCTCTTGAGCCTACACACATGCGATTCGCTGCTGAAGATCTCGAAACCTTTGGGCTGCTCTATGTACACCTCCTCCTCAATGAATCCGTTGAGGAATGCAGTCTTCACATCCATCTGATGAATGTGCCACCCCATCTGCACTGAGAGAGAAATAATCTTCTGTATGGAAGAATACCTTGCGACAGGTGCAAAGGTCTCCTCATAATTTATCCCCTCAATCTGTGAAAAGCCTTGGGCAAAAAATCTTGCCTTGTACTTCTCCACACTCCCGTCAACTGCCTGCTTCACTTTGTAGATCCATCTCGAACCCACCACTAATTTTCCCTTCGGTCTAGGGACAATCTCCCATGCACTGTTTTTGACAATCAAATCATACTCTTCCACCATGGCTTCTACCCATGCGGGGTCCTCCACAGCTTCCTCGAAAGAGGATGGCTCTATCACGATACACTTGCTCACAAGAGCCATGTATCCAGTATACCGGTCAGGTGACTGTCTCTATCTGCGCTGTGATGTAGGTGCTCCTACAACCTTCACATTCCCGAGCTGTCGCTTAGCTTCTCGCACCGCGCTTCCGCCTCTCATGGTTGGCACCCACGAGTGGTCTCTTTCCACCTTGCTGAACTCATCTGTGACGATCCACATCCTGAGACTCATCCTTAGGAACTAATAGCTCCTCATCTGCATGCAAGTGTGGCTCCCTCTCAAGCGAACACTTCATGGCTTTCTCCTCATGAAATTTGATATCCCGTCACACAACAGTCTTGTGACTGTCTAGAAAATACACACGATAGTTGTGGGGCATATCAATGAACCCCAAAAATATCCCAACCTCCGCAGTCAGCTCCAGCTTCTTCGTGGCATCCTTCATCACATGAATGTAAACAGGTGAACCAAAAATCCTCAAATGGGAAATATTAGGCCTCTTACCAGAAAACGCCTCCTCGGGTGTACTCATGCCAAGTATCCTGTGAGGACAACGGTTCTGCACATATACTGCAGTATTGCATGCCTCCGCCCACAAGTGAATGGGTAGGCCCTAATCATGCAACATCGCCCGTGCAGCACCCACGATCGTTTTGTTCTTCCGCTCAGCAACCCCGTTCTGCTGTGGGTTATGAGGTGCTATGAGCTCTCTTTGAATTCCTTCTGCGCTGCAAAAGTCCTTGAATTTTCCAGAGATGAATTCACCACCATTGTCGCTCCTTAGAGCCTTCACCTGCTTCCCCGATTCTTTCTCAACCAATGCCTTGAACTCACAGAACTTTGAGTATGTCTCGCTCTTCTTCTGCATGAAGAAGATCCAGCACTTACGAGAAAAATCATCAACAAATATCACATAATACCTGTGCTTTGTTGTCGAAGCTGCTGAGAAAGGTCCACACACGTCTGTGTGAATTCTCTCAAGGATCGTCGTGGCACGAATATCCTTCTTGTGAAAGGTGGCTTTCACAAATTTTCCTAAGGTGGCCATCCTCAGACCTATCTGACTGCGCAAGAGTACCCTTAGGAAGCCCAGTAGAAATCTGCTGCAGTATCTTCAAAGCTCCATGGTGAAGGTGGCCCAATCTCCGGTGCCACAACTCGCCATCATATCGGCTCATCACTCCTTCTGCCTTGCCTGCCATTGTTGCGCAGCCATCTACCTGCAATTGATAAAGGTTCTTAACTCGAACCCCTATCCTCCGGGTCTCACCAGTTTCCTTACTGCGCAGGAAATCATTTCCCTCACTAAAGACAACATCATATCCCTTGTCTTCTAACATCGCCACAGAGATAAGATTCTTCTTCAATCCTGGAACATGCATTACTTCCTTCAATATGAAGGGTTTACCAGACTCCCTCTCAAAGGAAATGGTACCGATATCGGTCGCACTGTATCTACCATCATCGCCCATCTCGATGTGCACTCCAAGATCTTTCTCATCCAGATTAGTAAACAAATCTCAATCTCCTGTCATGTGAAAAGACACACCACTATCCAGAAACCACACTGAACCCATCACACTTGAGACCAAGCATGCGATCAGCGAAAAATCCAGCTCAAACTGTGAGGCTAAGGCCTCTCCAGCTGCAGATCCAGCAACCTACTTATTTTTCTTCTTCTGCAGACAATTTGTGGCATAATGTCCGTGTTGGTGACAGTGAAAGCACTTCACCTTGGACATGTCTTGCTTCTTGCCTTTCGCACTAGAATGAGAAGATTTCTTGCTATCCCCTTCTTTGCTTTGGTAGCCAAAGTGAAATTCTCTTCATCAGAGTTCTTTGATGAAGATTCGTCCCTGGTACTCCGCCTTATCTCCTCTTGCACAATATCTGACCAAAGTCGCTCCCATCCTGGCAATTTCTCCCGACCATTGACAGAGTCCTGATAGGAATTCCAACTCTTCGGAAGCCCAAGGAGCGCCAAGCTCACCAATTCCTCATCATCTATAGTCACCCCCACACTTCCCAGCTCATCCCTACATTGGATGAAGTTCGTGAGGTACTTGGGCATACTGTCGCCTTTCTCCATCTTTATGTTTCTGAGTTTATCCTTGAGCGCCAACTTCCTCTGGTCGCTCTAGCTTTGGACTAAATCTGTCAAGGCTTTCCACATAAAGAATGGAGAAGCCTTACCATGCAGGCTGGACACTATGTGATCCTTCATGCCCTCCAACAGAATCCTTCGACACTTTGCTATCTTCTTTTGCCATGCCTCAAGTACGGCAGCATCGCTAGAAGTAGGTTTTGGAATTTCAGCATCTATGAACTCCTTCAACCCATTTTCATCTAGCACCACCTCCATCCTATCCTTCTATGCAATATAATTCGAGTTGTCCTCAAGGGCATACTCCAATCGCAATCCGTTGAAAGACATCTCAGCTTCAACACCAAGAAAACACTGCTGCAAATTCGAATTCCACCAGCACAAAATTCAACCGCTTCAATGTTTTGCAATTGCTCCAATGATCAATATTGCTTTGATACCATGTAGAAATTTGAATAACTGTTAAATTATTCATTGAGATTATCCTGATCACACACTATTTGAGCTTCATGCATAATACATAACCTCTTCTACTATTGATCATCAATTTGCAGAAATATAAACAATCGCATGTGCACATTAAAACCATAAACAATCACACATATAAACACAGTATTTATGGGAAAGCTTAAAGCTGAAAACCCCCAACTATTTGTATATTATAATGATAGAGATCATGTAACAATCATTGTACAAACTCCTTACAAGCTCTCAGTACAATCTCCAATTGTTACACAGTACACAAGCTCAGATCTAGCAAAACACATGCTCCAATCTGCTCCACCTGTTAGCCTGCCTCTACTGCGCAATCCAAGATGAATAATGGCTCAACGTAAGTTCGAATCCCTCTGGTATGCACTGCGCAATCCTCATTGGCATCTCCATGAATGTGTGGTGCAAACTCATGCGTCAGTATAGTCACAACTGATAGTCACACTTCTCTTTCACCTAGCTCTTCACTGGTCTCCACTGAAATTGCCCATGCACTGAAGTTAACTGATGTATTCTTTAGTTGATTTATGAGTTTATAATTAGTGAATTAATTAATAATTAATTCACACCACTCTCACTAGTGTATCAATCAGTTAGACTAGATACAACTAGCTCAACTATGTTTAACTGAGTTAAACTGAATACTACTCCACTAACTTCCTCAATCAACTCCACCAAACTCTGTCACATGAGTTCTAACTGAAGTCTTCATGCAATAGCTCCACTTGACCCTCAGGAATAGCGTAATTCCTTCTGTCAGCTACATGTGCCACTTCTGTGCACTTAACTGAAGTGCTCCAAGAGGATAAGATAATGTTTAGAGTCCAAATATTATTAAGAGCTAATAATATTCGACATATCTATTTTTAGACTGGCAATCTAAAAATAGATTCCGCCCAGTATGTCTAAAAATAGAAGTCCATTTATTTTTTCCGACTTGACCAACCATCCACAAATAGCATCTTGCAACTCATAGAACATGATCCATATGTCTAAAAATAGACATAGTCTAAAAATAGACTTTGCGCCAAAAATATCCTACGGGCCCACTTAGTGAAGGCGACTTCTTTCCACTAAGCTCATCATCTTGTTGCAATCTCAACAAAACTTTCATGTGGGTGACTCCTTGTTTTATCCCACTCCATGCTCTTTCCGGAACTTTATTCATCACTGCTTTTGTTGGGCATCTATTTAGTACATATGCTGCACAATGTACAGCTTCAGCCCAATAATCATTTTGAAAATGTTTTGCCTTTAGCATACTCCTTACCATATCCATGATTGTCCTATTTTTCCTTTCGGCAACTCCATTTTGCTGCGGAGTGTACCTTGCTGTAAATTGCTTGTGTATGCCATTTTCTCTGCAAAAATGTAGAAATTCTTTAGAGATGTACTCACCTCCTCTATCAGTCCTTAAGACCTTGATATGCTGCCCACTTTGGTTCTCGACAAGTGCTTTAAAATTGTAGAATTTTTCAAACACTTCACTTTTATTTTTCAAATAATAAACCCAAGTTTTTCTTGTAAAATCATCAATAAAAGTTAACATATAGTGGTTTCTTGCAAGTGATGGTGTTTGCATTGGTCCACATAAATCTAAGTGGACAATTTATAAGGGTGCCTTTGCCCTTTTTCTTTTCCCTGATGGAAAACTTTCTCTGTGTTGTTTACCCAAGATACAACCTTCACATAGGCTATCCGGTTTCTCAATCAATGGTAATCCTCTTACCATTCCTTTCCTATGTAAAAAATTAAGACCTCCAAAGTTGAAATGTCCAAATCTCAAGTGCCATAACCAATTCTCATCTTTTTCTTCTCTTTGGAAAGCCTCTTGTGTCACTGCTGCCATTTATTCTCCATTCTTCAAATCTTCCCTCATCCTGAGAGGGAACATTCTGTTCCTTGTCATCCTTATTTTAGCAATACATTTTTGCTTGGAGGTTTATCCATGATGGTGCATACATCATCTTCAAAGAAAACAATGTAGCCCTTTTCAATGAGCTGCCCAATGCTTAACAAATTACATTTCATACCTGGTACATAATATACATCAGATATGCTCTTCTTTTCTCCTTTCTTTGTCAATAAATTTACTATGCCTTTTCCTGTTATGCGGAACTTGATGATCTAAATCTCTTTTCTCTAAATCTCTTTGCTCGGATACATGTTGAAGCTTGATGGTGTTTGTTTGGACTCAGAAATGTCATATTTTTATCCACCTTTTCCTTCACTATTCCTTACATTTCATCATTCCATTAACCTTTTATCATATCATTTTCATAAATACATTTGGGTTTCACCTTCTTATTTTCCATTTTATTCATTCTTGTATTATAAGTGAATTTATGATTAAATATTAGAAAATATACATATTTTTTATATAAATCTCAAGAATATGTGAGCTTTGTAATGTGTAGGAAATATGTGAAGGATTAATTCCAAGATACGTCTCAAATATCTCCTCCACCATATTAAGGAGATAATTATTCAAGTCTATTCCTAAGGAGAGGATCAAGGAGGATTTGGTTGGCATATCTTATCCAAGATATGTGAGAGATGTGTGGAGGATTCAAAGGGATAATATCTTGTAATAATGGGAAATTAGTTGAGAGTACTTGAGAGAATATTGGATATGTAATTATGAGATGGTTATCTTCCTCATGTATATAAGAGAGTGCTCTCTCTTCATTTTGATAATAATGGAGAAATAGTTTTGTAATTAGGAGAAGAGAATTCTTAGCTTTGATTCATATTCTTTGTTATGATTTTTAATTTGATTTTTGTAATATAATTGGAGATAGCTTTATTGTTGTGAGCTCACATATGTTGTTTTTCATTCAATTCTTCACATGTTGTATTGCTTTTCCTTTATGCAATTTCCTGCTTTCCTAGTTAGTGTTTCAATGCCTTCTAGATTAATTTGATTTCAGTAATTTAGATTAAATTAGTTCCACTTCAATCCTGCATATATAGTGCATGTGTCTCGTAAGTCTACGAACCTCGGATTGAAAAATTAAATAGTTGGGTAAAAACTACAACAGAATTAAGCGATAATATTTTCACCCAAACATTTTGGCGCCGTTGCCGGGGATCGAAAAGGTGGATAAAAATGTAAGGAATAGTGAAGGAAAAGGTGGATAAAAATATGACATTTCTGAGTCCCAACATCCTCCCCAACTGAACTTGTTGCATGTCCTCATGCAACCATGCATGGGTCTCTTTAAGAACATTTGGCATCTTGAACTTTGGCTTTACATGATGATGTCTTTTAATAATGAATGTTTCCAGGATATGTGAAAGACATGAGTAACAACTTACATTTTCATATGGTTGGTTCTTGTGTGACAACCATGAATACAGAGAATTTTGGTTCTTGTGTCAACAACATTCATTTCGTTTTCTGTTCTCTTTTCTTTTGGTTGGTTCTCATGAATACAAAGAATGTTGGTTCTTGTGTTAACAACATTCATTTCGTTTTATGTTCTCTTGCTGCAATAATAATGTAAACATTCACTGGAAATCATAATGTGCATAAGAAAGCCATTTTGTAATATTAATGAAGCATGCCAATATGTATTTTAATGCATATGAAGAAAAGTGCAACAAAGTATCGTTGGAAAAGAAATGTTGGTGAATGGTAAATGAGGAAAAAAATGGAGTGATAGTGGTGAAGAAATGGAATCATGGTAGTGAATATGTAGCGAATATAGTTCCCCCTCCCCAACTGAATTGGTTGCAACTTGACATGGCTCATGAAAGGAAATGTAGCATGGTGAGGGAATTTTCCAAAATATTCAAGTTAGCATATAAGGAATTACATAATTAAAGATTAGAAAACAACATACCTCTACTTACCCAAGAATGATGAACTATGCAATAGGAATGTAGTTGCTACTGCTGCTGCTGGATCAGTAAAATGTGACTGATGTTTTTGTAACTGGATCCTGAGAAATGAAGGAATCTGAACTGCTGATGCTGAATCATGGAAAAGATAAAGGCTGAAAGTGGAACTGTGGTACTCTCGTCGATCAGAACTCATGCTGCGGTAATTGCTGAGGGAGTCATGGAAAAGATGTATAGTCTTCGTCTGCTACAAAACTGATGGTACAAGTCTAATCATGCGAAAGAATGTGTTGATGTCGAGCATGAAAAGAGATCATTGGATTACCGGCCATTGATGCATGCCGTTAACCAATGCGAGGCAAACTCACCATTGATATCAATGAGTGCCAAGGTACCCGAGTACATCTTGTGAAATGCGAATAAAGGGGTTGACGTCGAGCCATTTGCAAGATCTGACGATCAAGGGACATTGATGTATTCCCATGATTGTCAGCGAGATAACTTGCCATTGAGGCATGCAAGTCTCAAGGTACCCAAAAGGAACTCTAGTCTATTTCCCAGATAGGGTGCTGATGTCGATGGGGCAAGACTTGTTGAAAGGTGGGCCTTAAGGAATCCCACATCAGTCAACGCGAGTTTGTAAAAAAAGATTTGGTAGGAATATATATGGAAAGAACTCACGGCAAGCAGTGTGGATCAACATGGCTAGGAAAACAAGGCAATGTAATCATGGAAAGGGAATGAGTTTTATTCAGAAGGCAAACTAGAAGGCAAAAATAAACTGAAAAGGATAAAGGAATGTATGCGATTCAGAAAAATAGGCGTGCATGAAGTCGTGAAAGATAAGGAAATGGAAGATGGGCTGCAACATAAAGTTAGCCTAGGAATTTGGAAGGAAAAGTTTGAGTAATCATGTCATGATGCCAAAAAGGGTTTTTGTGTAATGGTAAATGTCATGACATGATGCATGTGATCTCTAGAGATCTCGCCTTCATGATTGTCTTCAATTCCTGCATAAAAATTTCCGCCTTTGCATGCCATCCCCATCGATCATTCCTGTATGAAGTGACTCAAAAACAAATTAGCTCATTTTCAAGAATTTATGAAATGTACATTTTTTTTTAATTATTTTTCAAAATTACTCTAATTGTGGATGAAGAAGGTGTCGCATCGTAATGTTGAGCTTTCTGCATAAGCTTCTCGTTGACCTACACATAACACCAATCTCATTTCACTTGTTAGTATATGCATCCTAACTTTTGCCCACAAGTTCACATTAAAATAAATGATAAAACTCAACATACTTTTATTTCCCCCCAACTATAATTATTGCATGTCCTCATGTAATAATTGATTGTGCAATACTTTTTCAAAATGTTTTTATTGGTTTGCAGGAAAATTGAGTTAAAACATTTGAAAAGGCTTTTGTATTTGTTGGGAAATGAGTAGTTGATGAATTTTTTATGTAAATGAATGAGGGCAAAAAATTTTATTTTTTATTTTTTATTTATTTTTTATTTTTATTTTTTATTATTTTTTTAACAAAATTAAAATGAAAATTTTATTTTATCATTTTGTGTTGATTTAAACAACGAATTAAAATTATATGCATCCTAACAACTTTATTTATTTATTTTTATCATTAATAAATAACAAATTAAAAAACAAAAGTTTTTTAATTTATTATTTATATCGATTTTTATTTTATTTTTATTTTTATTTTTATTTTTATTTATTTTTTAAATAATTGTGAAATCTAAAAATGCAAGATTCAATTACAAAGCCTTATCACAGCAAATCCCAAACTTCTATTGGAATCCTAGATCCCCAATTGGTTCTACATATTGCAGTTTTGATCAGAAGATATCTAAAATGAACCCTAAGAAACACGGCCCACTTTGAAAAGAAAATACCTCTGCTCCACGGTTTCAAGCTTTTTCCACTTAAGGATTTTTACATTCTCCCAAGTGAAATCAGGATCCTCCCTGCCAAAGTGGCCATAGGCCGCGGCCTTCTGGAACCTCCCATTTCTTCCTTTCTTCAGATCAAGGTTGATCGTGATCATGCCAGGCGTGAAATCAAAATTCTCTTTAATTATCTCTAGAATTTCTTTGTTTGGAATACTACCTGTACCATACGAATCAACAAAGATAGACAGAGGCTCCGGCACTCCGATGGCATAAGACACCTGCACAAGGCATCTCTTTGCAAGTTGAGCTGAAACAATGCTCTTGGCAGCCTGTCTAACTATGTATACTCCACTTCTGTCGACCTTAGTGGGATCCTTCCCAGAGAATGCACCTCCTCCATGAGCTCCCCACCCTCCATAAGTATCAATAATAATCTTCCTGTTAGTGAGACCTGCATCTCCATGAGGCCCTCCGATCACAAATCGACCAGACGGGTTCAAGTGGAATATGGTATTCTCGTCTAGGTACTTCTCAGGAATCACCAGCTTTATCACATGCTCTTTCAAATCTGCAGCAATCTGGTCATTGGTCACTATCTCATCGTGCTGAGTGGAGATGAGAACAGTGTGAATGCACTCAGGGCTCTGCTGTTCAATGTTAACCAACACTTTGCAGTGATCAGCATCAAGGCCCACATCGTCAGAAATGTAACCAATCTCCCTGCAGGTCTTGCGAACAATCTGCTCATAATCGACATCGGCCTTGGTGGTGATTTCACCAAAAACCATGACCATGTTCGTTTTAATGCAAGTCTCGCATGCTACTTTGCTGACGGGGTCCTGGGTGAGGCATGCATCCAACACTGCATCAGATCACAAAGCTTGTCAGGGTGTCCTTCATTGACAGACTCTTGATGTGAAGAGAAAGGTATCGATCTTAGTTTGAGACAGAGATGAATGGTATCCCCTCCTTTCTCCTCCTGTGCGTAAGAGCCAACGGATGAACAAGAGAGTGCAGTGAATAGTGTTGAAATTAATGACACAATGGTTCAGTGAATTTTTTTATTCCTCGGTTTTTGGAGATCTTAGACCAGGAGCGGCGTTAGGCGAGGTATAATCCGTTATAAGTTGCATGATTCTCAGGCTGAGATCTTGATAGTGCATTATTCAGATGAATTTGTGTTATCTCTTCCTTACTTCGTGGATAAAAATCTTGATTTTCTCAAATAGCTCGATTTTCTTATGGATTTTTGCAGATTTTATAGCTGCCAATCTTGCCGCTATCAATATTGCGCATCTGGCCTAGATCATCCAAGTGTGTGTGCACCTGAAAATGAATTTTCTTATTTGTCAAACCCATTTTGTAAAAAAAAATATCACGCAGATATAAAGGAGGACCAACATCTGGAAGCTTTCTTTTTGGTGGACAATCTTCAGGTCCAGGTGTAGCCAGTTGCCCATATTTCATAGGAATTACGGGGCCTCCAGCATCCTCAATAGCTATGGAAATGGCTAATCGAAACAGATCTGCATTTGTATTCCTATCTTTGATGCATTTATAAGACCATCATTTGCTTTGTGGTTTAGTTCTCTGACAAAGCACAAGCTCTTTTTTTTTTTTTTCACCACACGTTGGCCACTCTTGAATGTTTTTGTCATATGTTCCAGCATCATGCCATCCCAATCGAATCAGAAGTGGGTTACAGCGAGTCATTTCAATGAGGTCGTACAGATCCTGTCTGGCATGTTTGAGTTGCTGAGGATCGGATGTAAAGAAAATGACTGTGAACACATAGCGTACTCGGCATCTTCCCCTGCTGCTTCTGCTAGTTGATATCTTCTGAAATTGTGTGAAGTTGTGCCGAAGGGTGAGAGAGGAACCTGCTGCAAACCCATAAGCCATAGCCATTGATTTTCCTAAAATGAGTTAGCAGCTTGTTGATAAGCTGGCGCCAAAATTTATTGTTTTGTTTTATTTGTTTCAAATATTTGTTGATGGCGTTGTTTTTTTTTGTTTTTTTAATGTTTTAATTTTTTTTGTTTTGTGTTTGTTTTATTTTATTTTATTTATTTATGGGTTGTTGGTTTATTGATTTGCATTTTTTTTTTTTAATAAAATAAAAAAAATAAAAAAAAATGACTCCTATCTAAAAAAATTGTTAGGTTTTTTTTTTTTTTTCATAATAAATTTACAAGAAAATGAAATTGTATCCTATTCTAAGAAAAATTGTTGATCCACACTGCTTGTCGTGAGTTCTTTCCATATATAGTCCTACCAAATCTTTTTGTACAAACTCGCGTTGACTGATGTGGGATTCCTTAAGGCCCACCTATCAACAAGTCTTGCCCCATCGACATCAGCACCCTATCTAGGAAATAGACTAGAGTTCCTTTTGGGTACCTTGAGACTTGCATGCCTCAATGACAAGTTCTCTCGCTGACAATCATGGGAATACATCAATGTCCCTTGATCGTCAGATCTTGCAAATGGCTCGACGTCAACCCCTTTATTCGCATTTCGCAAGATGTACTGGCATCTTGTACCTACTGACATAAATGGTGAGTTTGTGCAATTTCAAGATCGTTAACGACATGCAGGTTACCTCTCTGAATCCAATGATCTCTTTCATGCTCGACATCACCATTCTTCAAAAGATGATTAGACTTGCAGACCATCGGGGCTTTGTAGCAATACTATACATCTTTTCCATGACTCCTCAAGAAGTATCATGAAGATGAGTTCGACGATTATGGTACCATGTACTCCAATTTCTTCACCTTTATCTTTTCCAGATTCAAGATCGTAGTCACATTCCTTCATTTCTCGTGTTCCACTACAAAACATCACCACATTTTACTGATCCAAAGAAAGAAGAAGAAGAACTACATTCATTGCATAGTTCATCATTTCTCGGTAAGTACGTATGCTGTTTTCTTAATCTTTAATCATGCAATTCCTTATATGCTAACTTGAATATTTTGGAAAATTCCCTCACCATGCTACATTTCCTTTCATGAGCCATGTCAAGTTGCAACCAATTCAGTTGGGGAGGGGGAACTATATTCGCTACATATTCACTACCATGATTCCATTTCTTCACCACTATCACTCCATTTTTTTCCTCATTTACCATTCACCAACATTTCTTTTCCAACGATACTTTTTTGCACTTTGCTTCATACGCATTAAAATACATATTGGCATGCTTCATTAATATTACAAAAGGGCTTTCTTATGCACATTATGATTTCCAGTGAATGTTTACATTATTATTGCAGCAAGAGAACATAAAACGAAATGAATGTTGCTAACACAAGAACCAACATTCTTTGTATTCATGAGAACCAACCATAAGAAAAGAGAACAGAAAATGAAATGAATCTTGTTAACACAAGAACCAACATTCTTTGTATTCATGGTTGTCACACAAGAACCAACCATAAGAAAATGTAAGTTGTTACTCATGTCTTTCACATATCCTGGAAACATTCATTATTAAAAGACATCATCATGTAAAGCCAAAGTTCAAGATGCCAAATGTTCTTAAAGAGACTCATGCATGGTTGCATGAGGACATGCAACAAGTTCAGTTGGGGAGGATGTTGGGACTCAGAAATGTCATATTTTTATCCACCTTTTCCTTCACTATTCCTTACATTTCATCATTCCATTAACCTTTTATCATATCATTTTCATAAATACATTTGGGTTTCACCTTCTTATTTTCCATTTTATTCATTTTTGTATTATAAGTGAATTTATGATTAAATATTAGAAAATATACATATTTTTTATATAAATCTCAAGAATATGTGAGCTTTTTAATGTGTAGGAAATATGTGAAGGATTAATTCCAAGATACGTCTCAAATATCTCCTCCACCATATTAAGAAGATAATTATTCAAGTATATTCCTAAGGAGAGGATCATGGAGGATTTGGTTGGCATATCTTATCCAAGATATGTGAGAGATGTGTGGAGGATTCAAAGGGATAATATCTTGTAATAATGGGAAATTAGTTGAGAGTGCTTGAGAGAATATTGGATATGTAATTATGAGATGGTTATATTCCTCATGTATATAAGAGAGTGCTCTCTCTTCATTTGAATAATAATGGAGAAATAGTTTTGTAATTAGGAGAAGAGAATTCTTAGCTTTGATTGATATTCTTTGTTATGATTTGTAATTTGATTTTTGTAATATAATTGGAGATAGATTTATTATTGTGAGCTCACATATGTTGTTTGTCATTCAATTCTTCACATGTTGTATTGCTTTTCCTTTATGCAATTTCCTGCTTTCCTAGTTAGTGTTTCAATGCCTTTCTAGATTAATTTGATTTCAGTAATTTAGATTAAATTAGTTCCACTTCAGTCCTTCATATATAGTGCATGTGTCTCATAATTCTACGAACCTCGGATTGACAAATTAAATAGTTGGGTAAAAACTACAACAGAATTAAACGATAATATTTTCACCCAAACAGTGTTGATGACAATATTGGAAAGAGCAGGAAATTCTTGGCATCAGTGGTGAGGATATTGAAGTGAAACAAATGATGTTAATGAAGCGAAACAAATGGATTACTTTTGTTCTCGTCATTTCCATTATTTGTATTTCTTATTTCAAAATTTCTATTTTGTATTGAGAATGATTGTTATAGAGTGTGTAGGATGAATGCCATATTATTTTGTAAATTATGTGACATGTTTATCCATCATTGGCAGCCCCAACCTCTCATTTTTAAGTGGATGTTTGTTTCAAAGCACTAAATTTATCTTGAGACATGTGGATGTTTGTTTCAAAGCACTAAATTTATCTTGAGACATAAATGAAGGGAGATTGTTTTTACAGTTATTACTGAAATTTGTAGTTTTCACCGTATATGTTAACCAAGCCAATGCTTGCAGCTGCAAAATTCTGGCGATTCCATGAGTTGTATTAGAAATTGTTTTTAATATTTCCATATGGTACTGAGGCATATATTTAAGTTCTTGTATTGGGCGGGAGTTGAGTCTGAATGAGAAATGGATAACAAGCGGCATGAGCTGAGCCTGAATGAGAAATTGATAACAAGTGTTGGACAATCACTTTAGTCATAAGCCTTTAACAATAAGGTGAATTTTCACTTGCATTGAAGAGTTTATCCAGAAGTGGTGGACCTAAGGGCTGTAAAAAACCCTAATTTTTAGACTATACTCCTCTGTTTTGGTGTGGTGCCATCCAAGCATGAATATTGATCCTATTTGGTCTCATTCAAGGTAATAGAAAATGATCCTAGACGATGTCATCCAAAGTAATAGAAAACGATCCTAAATGGTGTCATTCAATGCCATATAAAATATTTGATGGCATATATTTTCTCCTTTGTGTCATCCTTAAAATAAATGGTGGTTGTCTGTTTTGTGTAGAATTGATATTTAAAATAAGTAGGAATAAAAAAAGATGTATTGGTAGCTTGCCAATTAATAGAAATGGTGGTTGTCTATTTGGTGTAGAATTGATGTTTAAAAAAAGAAGCAGGAATAAAAGAAGATGTATTGGTAGCTTGCCAATTAATGCATTCTAAGAAAAATGAACATTTTGATATTCAAAACTATAATAACTCTGAAAAGTAGATTTATGGTAACTTTAGAATCAACACATTCTTAAAACAGGTGACCAACGTACATTTTTAAAAAGTGCAAAAGCCTAATGCCAGATCAATGTATTGTAAGATATCTTTGAAACAAAAACCAGCAACCTTTCTATAGGGTTAACAAGTCAAAATATGATTCATATGAATCAGATGACTTGGTATAACTGACTCAAAAAATTTATTTACAGATTCATTCGAAAAACGCAGAGCTCGTGGGATTGATATAATAATAATCAGATTGAACAAGAGCTTGGGGTTGATATAATAATAATCAGATTGAATAAGAACTTGTGATCTGCAACACACAGTGATCGAAAAATACTGCAAGTTATGGGCGCACACTGGTATTTTAAGATTTTTGTCCATTTTTGGATATTCTTGCATGAGACCGGGTCTTCATAGCACCACGTGATAACATGGCCAAGAAACGTAAAATATTCAGACCATATTACATTATAGACTGTTATGTTTGTGTTTGGAAAGTTCTTTATAATAAAATTCCTGGCTTTTAATGGAAAAGGTTAGACTAAGATGTATCGTCTTAAAATTTTGTGAAAATTTGAGCTTTAAAATGTTGTGAAAATTTGAGCTTTTGATTCATGTCATTTTTCTCCCGATGACACTGTTTCAAAAATATTATAAATAAATGATGCAGAAGTCACAAGATTTTTATAAAGTAAGAAAATATTCATCACAGTAAAATAGATGAAAATATATGAGAACATAATTTTTATTCATCACAATAAAATCGCTGAGAACATGATTTTTATTCATCACTACTTCTAGGACAGTCATTTTCTTATTATGTCATGTTGTTTTAAAATGTGGCAAGGAATTTTTATTAAATTTTGTATCGTTTTGGCTTGTAATCAGTTGGTGGAAGTTTGCCCTTATGAGTCTGAATATTCAATTATGTGAAAAATCATGAAAATCAAATGGTACGTGTCTACAGATTCTATTTCGTGCCAACTAAAAAAATAGCCTTGAAATCAAATCAGATGCACAAGCTTTTGTATCACATGACAATAGTTATTTTATGTTCTTCTTAGGCTTATCCATGACATTATTTATTTTATGTTTTTGTAGGTATATCCATGTCATTATTTTTTGTTTTTTTGTTTTTCTTTTGGAATTCATAGATATTAAATTGGTGAAAAATATAAAACTTTATTCATGTCATTTATTTTATGTTTATTTTAGGCTTATCCATGTCATTTATTTTATGTTTATTTTAGGCTTATCTTTTTTTAAATTGTTGAAAAATATAAAACTTCATTCATGTCATTTATTTTATGTTTTTTTTTTTTGAAGGTTATCCATGTATTTTTTTTTTCTTTTGGAATTCAGGGAATATTGAATAGTTGAAAAATATAAAAATTTATTCATGTCATATTTATTAAATTTTAATATAATAATGTGTAATATATATAGAGTTATATTTTAATATAATAATGTGTAATGTATATAGAGTTAGTTGCTAGGTAAAAATGATTGATTCTTTTCAACTAAGTTTTATTAGCAAAAATATTAGCAAATTGTTTGCCCAACTAAAAGAAATTCAAGTCAATTTATTTAGCAATTTATTCTTCTAACTAAATGATTGATTCTTTTCAGCTAAGTTTTATTAGCAAAAAAAACTTAGCAAATTATTTGCCCAACTAAAACCAATTCAACTCAATTTAATTAGCAAGTTATTCTTCTAACTAAATTCAATGAGAAAGATATATTGGAATCATAATAATATATTATTATAATGATTTTAATATTTTTTTATTTATTATTTTAAAATTTATTTAATATTTCAAAATTAGCATAGCAAAATATTATCTAATAATAATGTATATGTTGTTAGTCAATGCAATAATTACTTCTCTTACATTTTGTTTTTTTATTATCTAATAATAATGTATATGTTATTAGTTAACGGTAAGAGTTATTTTCCTAGTTACTTTTTGTTTTTGGTTAGATATTTTATTTTCTTTACCATTAGTATATATAGATATATTATATAATTTAGGTTAGTTTTTCATTAGGGAGACAAAATCATAGCTAAAAATCTACCCGATCTAACTAATCAAGTACATCTTCTTCTACTAATAAACCCTACTTCCTCTAAGTTTTTGACATCATTTTCTCATCCCAAAAAAGAAAAATATCCATCATTTTCTCATCTCAAAGAAGAAAAATATAGTCTTGCTGAAGTTGGATCTTCTCAACAAAACTAATCTAGACACATTATGTTAGCCTCGACCTTTGAAACAAAAAAAACCATTCCTTATTGCAATAATTCTTAACAAGCCCTTGAGTTCATAAAATCCTCAGTCTTCAGGAGAAAGACTCTGAGGTTTTTGTGCCTTGCTCCTATCCAAATAGGCGGACCAGAGAACAATGGATTTACTGCTCTCAATGATGAGTTTTAGATGCCATCACAACTAAGTTATATAGATAGTTTATCTCTGACAAATTTAATAACTTTTTGGAATTTATGATATAGCTCATGGTATTTTTTAGATGTTGCAAGTGAAAGGTGTACTAATAGATGTGCATTTATGTCATGCTAGAATTTTAATGACTCGCTAGTTTTGAGGCGACAAAACAAGAATATATGTGATTATTTTTTCTTAATGCATCCATAATCAATTTAACGATCTTCAGCAAGAAGGGGAGACGACACTGTGACATTTATAAAAAAATTTACAATGTACTTTTAAGTTAACAGAATAGTAACAATTAAAATTTAATTTTACCATTCATAAGTCAAGAGCTTAAAATTTAATGTTATAATCTATAATTCAAGAGAATAAGTTTCTTATTGAATATGGAATATGAGGTTACATTGTAATCAGGATAATGGTTTAATTGTACATGTTATTTGAGTTGTAATCCTCATTTTCCTCAAAGATTATAGATTTTGAGTGGGAGATAACTTAAAAACATTTAGCAAGGGTGGAAACTTGCTCATTCAATACTAAATTGATTTTAAAAGGAAACTCTTAACTTCTTCCAAATCTTCCAATTATTTTGTATTATTGAAGAGTCTTGGATATAGAAGATAGGAAGTTGAAATAGTATTAGAAACATAGAAATTTATGAAGCTCTCTCGTATTTTGGGGAGACGAAGTATTTTGGAAGCTATATAAATTGGATTTGTTTACAAATATATGCGTATTTTGGAAGCTATATAAATTGGATTTGTTTTCAAATATATATTTTTTCTCACTAAGCTTCTTATGCAAAAGTTTGGTTTCTTAAATAATATTTTTTTCATGAAATATCAATTACCGGGTTCAATGCTTATGGAAATAATGTCCAAAGGCTTTTTATGTATGGAAATTCTAAAAGTAAAATAATATTTCTGAGGGAAATAATGTCAAATACTTTCTATGTATGGAAAGTCTAATAGTGAAATAATATTTTTCTATTACAAATATCAATTACCAAGCTCAATGCTTACAGGAATAATGTCCAAAGACTTGTTTCTATGTGTAGTAATTCTACATTTACATCACAAATTTGTATTACATTCTAGTATATTTAGATAGTAAACCCTTATTTCAAAACAAATATTTGTTATTCATTTTTATACATCTCAAGGATTTGAAACATTTATCATAAACCTCAAATGTATCATAACCCATAAATAATTTTATCTGGGTGTTTCTAAAATAAAATGGAATGGAAAACCATGTATAAAAGATAAATAATTAGATATAAAATAAAATTCAAGTAGTCATCCTTAGATAGTACTTGACAAACCCACAAGTATCTAAAAATCATGATGTAAAATTTACCCTATAGGATGAGATTACTAAGGAAGTGGATATACTAAATGAAATAATGGGGATTATGGACTCTACTTGATACAGAATTGGATACCGGGAATGAAATAATAGGGATTATACATTGTGCTCCTTGGAGACAATTATTGTTTTATGTTGAAAATAAAAAAAAAATTGTGGAGACAATTACTGCTTTACCTTGAAAATAAAAATGTATATGAATATGCAAAGATGTAACATGAATTACATGAATTAACTCTCCATCATTTAGAATTGAATGAAAAAATGCTATTTACAATTGAATATAGAAAAAATACCTGTGATTAATTGAATTTTACAAGAATAGCTCAATTTTTAGGAAACTATACTTAAATATGAATGGAATGTATGTGAGAATAATGCAGAAATAGAATTAGTTGTGAGTGGTTGAACGAGAGGGTGTAATTAGGAATTGGTTGCACATATTCAGGTTTGTTTCCTCGTTTTCAGGAAGATTAGGTGAGTGCAGTTCCCTATATAAGTGTGATGTAATTGAGCAATTGAATTCGTTGAGTTGAGTGAGTTTTGTCTCACGTTTGCTGGTGTTTCTGCTGTGCGTTTTGTTTTGTAATTTGGTATCAGAGCATATTTGGTTATGCTGTCTACGCCTCTCTCCTCTTCGCGGGCAGTGGATGAATCTGCCAGTAGAGTGTGCGCAGCTGAAAGATTTGTTGACCGCTTCACATCACGTTTGACACCGAATTGTGAGAAAAAAAGCCGAATTGCTTTGTGCATTGGTGCTTTCAGCGTTCTGGCCCACGAAGATTGCTGGTCGGAGGTTGTTTGCTGTGCGTTGGAAAGCGGATCAAGCAGTCAAGTTTTGAATTTGCGCGTTGGAAATCGACCAGGGGTCGTTGCTTGAGCGGATCAAGCAGTCAAGTTTTGAGTTTGCTGTTGCGGGATCGAGCAGCGTGAAGACTGCTTTCATATGGTGCGTGTTTTTTTTTAGAGCGTGAAACTGTCATTTGATGCGTTTTTTAAGAGCGTAAATTTTTTTTTTAGAGCGTACAACACGCTGCCCTTTGTTTGTTTGCGCGTTGGAGTTGGATACCACGCTGCCCTTGTCGCTGCAATTCATTTGGTTGCGCTTCCAGCAATATACCACGCTGCCCTTTGATTGTTTGATATACCACGCAACAATATATTTGTTTGTAATTTGCAATATATTTGTTTGCGCTGGAGTTTGCTGTTCTGTGAGAACGTGGAGAAGATTTGCTGTTCTGTTCTATTTTCCACAAATTTTTGTTTGGTGTTTTAAAACTTGCTGAGTGGCTTTAAAGGTGCCTCTTAATAAGACCATTTTAGTGCAAAGGAGAAAGCATTGGAATAATTTTGGATTTTATTTTATGAAGCTTGTGGCTTCATTGGTAATTTATTGAAAATTAATTTGTCCTTGTGGGCTTTAAGACCACGGTGTTAGAAGCTGGTCATTATCAGTGAAATGGCTAATCCACTTGCTGACTCCTATTTAAATGAGTCTTCAAAACTTGATGGAGAAAATTATGTAAACTGGAAATTTAAGCTCATAACAGTACTGGAGGCATACAATCTCTGGACGATTGTCAAAGGTGACGAGCCCAAGCCTCAACCTCCTGCTGCCACTCAAGACTGGGAGAAGCGTGAAATGAAAGCAAGGGTGCTGCTACGCATGTCAGTGAAGGACAATATTATTCCTCACATTCGGGACTGTGAAACTTCCAAGGCGACTTGGGACACTCTTAAAGGTTTGTATGAAACTACTAATGCAAACCATATTTTATTTTTAAAAACAAAGCTGCTATCTATTAAAATGGAAGCCAATGAGAGCATTAGCAACTTTGTTTCCCGAATTAAAGACCTGAGTGATAAACTAGGTGATATTGGTGAAAAGGTGTCTAGTACAGACTTGGTAACTGTTGCTTTAAAGGGGTTAGTCCCAGACTATAAAGTATTTATTTCAGCTCTCTCAGCTAGACCGACACCTCCTACATTTGAAGAATTGGCTGGAATTCTTCTTCAAGAAGAAGAGCGCATGAAAAATTTTGAACTGGAGTCAAATGGTTCTGATTTGGCTTTGACTGCAAGAGGCAAAAGACCATTCCGAGGGAAACCATGGGACAGGAACAGAGGCCGTTTTCAAGCAAAGCAGAAAGGTATGACACCTCCTGATTCTTATGTTAAGAGGAACATTGAATGTGATTATTGTGGAAAACCTGGACATCTGGCTAAAGATTGCTATAGGAGAAAGAATAATGAATCAAATCAAAGACATAGAAGGCATAATGGAAATTACATAAACAGAGACACCTCAGTGAATGATGGATTTAAAAATCTTAAGTTATTTCTTTCTGATGCTGCATTGTCTGCTGAAACTGATGATGAGAATGCATGGTTCATCGATTCTGGTGCATCAGCACACATGACTTGTAATAAAGAATGGTATGATAAATATTATGAGAAATCTGATGGTACACACATTTACCTAGGGGATGATAGGTCACTTAAAGTTCAAGGCTATGGCATAATAAATGTGTACTTACCTAATGGACAAATGCGACAGATTCATAATGTAATGTATGTACCTGCTCTCAAAAAGAATTTGATATCTGTTTCCACTATCACTGATAATCATTTAAAAGTTGAATTTGGTAAATTAGGGTGTATAGTGAAAGATGTTCAGGACCACTACAGGGTTGTTTCTACAGGTACCAGGGTTGGAGGATTATACAGATTGGATGTGACAGTGAAGCGCCATGTTGCATTGACATCCAAAGAGACATCGACAGCAGAATTATGGCATTACAGGTATGGGCACCTAAATTACAATGATTTATCGTTGTTACAAAGGAAATCAATGGTTGAAGGTCTTCCTGTTATGAAGTGTGAACATTTACCATGTGAAGCTTGTGCACTTGGTAAGCAGCATAGAGAAGAGTTTCTTGTTCATACCGAGAAACGACAGTATGATATACTTGAATTAATTCACACTGATGTATGTGGACCTATGCAAACTAGGTCTCTTGGTGGTGCTTCATACTTTGTTATTTTTATTGATGATAGATCTAGGTATACCTAGGTCTATTTCATTCGAAGGAAGAGTGATATATTTGAGTATTTTAAAGAGTTTCGAACTATGGTTGAAAAACAAACAGGAAAGTGCATTAAAATACTCAGATCTGATCAAGGGGGTGAATATAAGTCAAAAGCATTTAACACCTATTGTAAATCTAATGGAATTCAACAGCAGTTCACAGTACCACATACCCCTCAGCAAAATGGTGTTGCTGAGCGATGGAATAGAACCTTGGTGGAATCTGCTCGTAGTATGCTGCAAGGTAAGAACATCTCTAATGGTTTCTGGGCAGAAGCCATTAACACTGCTGTTTATCTGAAGAATCGATGTCCCACTAAGCAATTAGTTTTTCAAACTCCTTTTGAGGTTCTTCATGGTTATAAACCTGATGTGAGTCATTTCAAAGTCTTTGGATGTATTGCTTTTGCTCATATTCCTAAGGCTAACAGAAGAAAACTTGATGCCAAGTCAATCAAGTGTGTTTTCATTGGGTATTGTACGGATCAGAAAGCCTATAAATTGTTTGATCCAAGTTCCCATAAACTATTTGCAAGTCGTGATGTGTTGTTTCATGAGCAGGCTGATAAAAGTAATACAAAGAATGATGCATGGCATATATCTAATGATGCACATATCAAACTTGATACTTTGATTAAGCAGGAACAGGAACAGGTACAGGTACAGGTACAGGTACAGGATCAGGATGATAGCAGCAGTATGAGCACATCTAGCAGCAGTGAGTCATCACAAGGGGGTGATTCACCTCAAAGCCGACGAATCATGGATGGAACACCCACATGCATTGAAGCACCAAGAAGGTCGTCCCGACAGACTCAGCTTCCTGCAAGGTATAGAGACTATGCCTTAATGTCTAATATAATGAATGTTGAAGAACCAATTGATTATGAGCAGGCTAAACAACATGAACCATGGATTAATGCTATGAATGATGAGTATGCTTCTCTTATGAAAAATCACACATGGGAATTAGTGGAACTTCCTGAAAATAAAGTTCCAATTGGAAGCAAATGGTTGTACAAATCAAAATTTAAAGCAGATGGTACAATTGATAAATTTAAGGCAAGATTAGTAGCAAAAGGATATGCTCAAAAGGAGGGAATTGATTATGAAGACACTTTTGCACCAGTAGCTAAGTTGAATACAATTAGATTACGGATTGCCTTAGCCACAAAACATAATTGGAATATACATCAATTGGATGTCAAATCTGCTTTTCTAAATGGTGATTTAAAGGAAGAAGTTTATTTGGTTCAACCTGAAGGGTTTGTCAAACAGGGACAGGAGCATCTGGTTTGCAGGTTAAGAAAGGCATTGTATGGTTTAAAACAGGCACCGAGATCATGGTATGTAAAGATTGATACCTTCTTTCTTCAGAATGGATTTGTGAAAAGCAAAAATGATCCTAACTTGTATGTTAAGAAAGATGGAAAAGGAAATGTTGCTTTAATATCTTTGTATGTGGATGATCTCATTATAACAGGAAGTGCTCACAAGTTAATTGAAGAAATTAAAGTTCAGTTGTCACGGGAATTTGAAATGAAAGATTTGGGTGAATTGCATTACTGTTTAGGAATTGAGGTATGGAGAGAGCCTGGTAAAACTTTGATCACTCAAAGCAAATATACAAAGGAGATTCTTAAAAAGTTCAATATGACAGATTGCAAAGCTATGTCAACTCCCTTAGAACAGAATGCAAAGTTGTACAAAGAAGATGGAACAAAAGAGGCAGATGGAACATTATATCATCAGCTAGTGGGAAGTTTGAACTATCTCACCACTACCAGACCAGACATTGCATACTCAGTCAGTATTCTTAGTCAATTCATGGCTAAGCCTTCAGGAAATCACTGGAATGCTGCAAAGAAAGTTCTATGATACTTAAAGGGAACAGTGAATTTAGGTATTATGTATACTGATGAATCTGATGTTACACTGACAGGTTTTTCTGATTCAGATTGGGCAGGAAATCCAGATGACAGACGATCTACCTCTGGCTATGCATTTCATATTGGATCAGGGGTCGTATCTTGGAGTAGTAAGAAACAACCAATTGTTTCTTTATCATCAACAGAATCAGAGTACAAAGCTTTGACCAATGCCACCTGTGAAGCTATTTGGTTGCGGAGAATTCTTGCAGATCTTGAAGAAGCGCAAAGTGGTTCAACATGTATCAATTGTGATAATCAAAGTGCTATCAAATTAGCACATAATCCAGTTTACCATGCTAGAACAAAACACGTTGAGTTACAGTACCACTTTGTACGTGAGAAAATTGAGTCAAATGAAATTGAATTGATATTTTGTAACACCAAGGATAATGTGGCTGATATATTTACTAAGCCCCTTGGTAAAATCAAATTTGAAGTGTTTAGAAGTCAGTTAGGTATTGTAGAAAATCCATTTCTCCATTAAGGGAGGATGTGAGAATAATGCAGAAATAGAATTAGTTGTGAGTGGTTGAACGAGAGGGTGTAATTAGGAATTGGTTGCACATATTCAGGTTTGTTTCCTCGTTTTCAGGAAGATTAGGTGAGTGCAGTTCTCTATATAAGTGTGATGTAATTGAGCAATTGAATTCGTTGAGTTGAGTGAGTTTTGTCTCACGTTTGCTGGTGTTTCTGCTGTGCGTTTTGTTTTGT
>JAXQQM020063866.1:0-56964 GCA_034641835.2 Pinus albicaulis
AAAGCTCCTAATTACATCATCAATATCATCGTGCTCTGCTCCTGTTTCGTGCCTTTCAACCCGCACTGCTGACCTAGTTGCGTATTCACGATGTCTGGGCTCATCCAGTGACGGGGCATCGCCTACAAAAGCAGATAATATTAAATTTTAATTGTCAGTTTTTAAATATCATTGAACTAGTTCGGTAATATTAATAAAAAAAATTGCAATGAGATTATTTACCTGGTGCACCAGTTGTCGCCGCTGACCTAGTTGCGTTGTCACGATGTCTGGTCTCATCCACTGACGGGGCATCGCCTACAAAAATAGATAATATTAAATTTTAATTGTCAGTTTTTAAATATCATTGAACTAGTTCGGTAACATTAATAAAAAAAATTGCAATGAGATTATTTACCTGGTGCACCAGTTGTCGTCGCTGACCTAGTTGCATAGTCACGATGTCTGGTCTCATCCAGTGACGGGGCATCGCCTACAAAAACAGATAATATTAAATTTTAATTGTCAGTTTTAAATATCATTGACCTAGTTCGGTAATATTAATAAAAAAAATTGCAATGAGATTATTTACCTGGTGCCCCAATTGTCGCCGCTGACCTAGTTGCGTAGTCACGATGTCTGGTCTCATCCAGTGATGGGGCATCGCCTACAAAAAGAGATAATATTAAATTTTAATTGTCAGTTTTTAAATATCATTGAACTAGTTCGGTAATATTAATAAAAAAAATTGCAATGAGATTATTTACCTGGTGCACCAGTTGTCGCCGCTGACCTAGTTGTGTAGTCACGATGTCCGGTCTCATCCAGTGACGGGTCTCATCCAGTGATGGGGCATCACCTACAAAAACAGATAATATTAAATTTTAATTGTCAGTTTTTAAATATCATTGAACTAGTTCGGTAATATTAATAAAAAAAATTGCAATGAGATTATTTACCTGGTGCACCAGTTGTCGCCGCTGACCTAGTTGCGTAGTCACGATGTCTGATCTCATCCAGTGATGGGGCATCGCCTACAAAAACAGATAATATTAAATTTTAATTGTCAGTTTTTAAATATCATTGAACTAGTTCGGTAATATTAATAAAAAAAATTGCAATAAGATTATTTACCTGGTGCACCAGTTGTCAGCGCTGACCTAGTTGTGTAGTCACGATGTCTGGTCTCATCCGGTGACGGGGCATCGCCTACAAAAACAGATAATATTAAATTTTAATTGTCAGTTTTTAAATATCATTGAACTAGTTCGGTAATATTAATAAAAAAAATTGCAATGGGATTATTTACCTGGTGCACCAGTTGTCGCTGCTGACCTAGTTGCGTTGTCACGATGTCTGGTCTCATCCAGTGACGGGGCATCGCCTACAAAAACAGATAATATTAAATTTTAATTGTCAGTTTTTAAATATCATTGAACTAGTTCATTAATATTAATAAAAAAAATTGCAATGAGATTATTTACCTGGTGCACCAGTTGTCATCGTTGGGACTGTTGCCCTGTCTTCCTCTCTGGTGGTAAGATCCTCAAGGGAAACATTCTTTGTCATTTAAACAAAAAACGTTATAAGGAAAACCATCAAGGTATAATTAGAAAAAAATATAAGTGGAAATTAATTACCGTCACGGCCCTCACTGATAGTAGCATTGTCGGCCTGGTCCCCACTACAATGATCAGGTTGCACGTGAGGATCATCTACATCTGGCTCTAAAACTGGGTTATTTGCCTCGTCGGTAGTGCTGCTCCCCTGATTTAAACAAAGTTTTTAGACATTAAATTTATGGACGAAAAAAAACATATTGAAAGGTTAATGTTTTACCTTATCAGGCATTCTGGATCTTGGGACCTGCCCCAAGCTTCTGCGACGTTCAACTACAGCTTGATAGCCAAAATGGAAAGCGATATTTTTATCTTCCTCTGTAGTTTATGTTCCGAAGTCATCACCCTACATTACATATGATTGTGTATTTTTAATCACATTTGATAGGATTACAAAAACGTTGGAAGGCGATACAATTAATTATAAGATGTTTAGCTACTTAATTACAATTCTTGCAGCTAATTTCAAGTAGCCACCCTGGCCGAACTTGTGATGGCCCTTTTTCTCAATCCTAGCTTTGGTTGCCTTTGAGGTGTCAGGCAACCTAGCATCAAAAGATTGAAGTCAGATATGACGTAGCACACTTTTATTTTAGACATAAAGAAAATTAAAGCTATTGAATTAAAGTTGTAATTTACCTTGTGGGTCCAGTTGGCATTTTTCCTTCTTTCTTTGCCCTTTTCTCTTTTCCATCATGGATGAGTGCTATCCACTCACTCTCTGGAACTGTGAGAGGACACTCATATCTAGGGTTAAATTTCAATTGCGTCCTATAGGTGTCCCTAGTATATTTCAAATATTTGCCAGCTACCCGAGCCACCGTTGTTCTGTCAAATGTGCCGACCCCAAAAAGGGCTTCTAGATAATCTAGAAGTTCTTTTTTCAGGTTGGAACTCTGGGAATTCCACCCTGTGCATATGGTTGGGCCAAAAATTACCAACGCATGGCTCTCCAGATACCTGTAGAACTCATTGTTTCCTACATAGAAAAAAAAATATATTATCATTAATTTAAAAATAAAAATCATGATAAATATGTTTTAGATAAAGTACATGAAATAGTTAAAATATTAAAATTTACCTGGGAGTTGTACATGCTTTATAAGGACACCTTCATCGTTCACCAACAACGTGCCATTAATGGTCCCTGTGGAGCTGACACGTGTAGCTCCAGGAAACGCAATAATGTAGTTGGCCATATCAGCCTCATCATTGCCAACACATTCAGCGGTTGGTTGGGTGTCTACTTGGGCAGGGTGTGTTTCTTGGCTGGAACCTAAAGGAGTAGATGGTGTACGAGAGGGTTGTTGGGCAATATCTTGCCCTTGTGTCCCACTACCACCAACACCGAGTTCAGCAAGTGCCAAAAAACGCTACATACAAAAGAACTTTTTGTTAGTTTAGTCAATGTAAAAATTAAAAATCAAACTATCACAATTCATCTCATGCAGAACAAAAAATATATCCTTTTGACTTTTTATTATTACCTGATATCTATTTAGCTGCCTCATAAGATGTTGTATCCTCTCTTCTGTTTCAGGTGTTTGAGGCGCGTCTATCAAAGCATTAAATTCCGACCTTGCATCTCGTGCCTTTTTTTGCAACAAGAACACTAGAGATAGGGATGAAGAAAGCTCTTCCTCAAAGAGGGAATCATCAGGTGTACCATGGCTAGGTGTCTGCATATTTGAACAAAATTAATATTATTTCAATTATGTAAATAAATAAAATACCTGAAGATAGAGCAATGATGGCACTTTACATGTTCTTCTGCTGGCCTCTTTCCGCGATCATCCCATCTCGGGGTTTTTCCTGCATTGCTCTGATCAGTTTGCCACATTGCAATAAAATTATAAATGTAAAAACTTGAAAACAATATCTAACTTGAAAACACAAAATGAAAACTGAAATAATTTCTAATAAGACACCGGAAGATAGATTTAGAGTTTCAAATATGCCTTGCATTGAATTCAGTCCTGGAAACATGTCATTGCACATTAAGGCACCCAAACAAGAGACGAGTTGACAATGAAGACCTTATTGAATATATTGTTGGAGAAACTTCTAGTAAACTTGTTGTAAAGACCTTGAGGACATTTTTGGAGCAACATTGTTGAAGCTGATGGTATAGCATTGTTGGAGACGATCTTGAAGGGCCTTGAAGTGAAGCTTTTGGAGCAACTATTGAAAATTCCTTAGAGCATTTAAGTAAGGCACTTTCTATCTTCCATCACCTTTTTCCTTTCAATATCCTTTAAATGATTTTGTTGATATTTAATGTTTGAAACTATGTTTCCAGGAAACGTGGGTTCGGGGACGGGGACGGCATTTTTTGAAACCGAGTGCGTGGGTTTGTCTGGGTATTTTTATATTAATATATATTATAATTTATATATCATATATAATACTATATTTTTTAAATTATAATTTATAAATTATAAATTTAATGACACTAATATAGTAATTTGTAAATTACTAATAATTTATAAACTTTAAACTTTAAAGATTTAAACATGCACATCATTCAACATTCAAGTTTCAACATTCACATGTGACATTTGTCATTGAAATTTCAAAATTTCTAGTTTGATAATATCATGATTCATATATGATATCAAGTGCAAATTGGAGCTCAGTTTACATATTGATAACTTATAAGAAATTAGAATCATGATTCAAAATTTCAAAATATATGTCCATTGTCATACTAAATTCAAAATTTTCCTCAAGGCATCTCCAAATGGCAAACTGTAAACATGAACTAGGAAATTTTGATATACTAAAATAAAAATAGCTAAAGCCTAATAGTGAGCAATGGCTTCCTCAAGCCATATCATTAGCATCCATGTCATCAAAATCACTTAGATCTTCACTTAGCATGCTCTCCAAGTAGGAATCACTCTCATCTTGAGGCTCTGGCTCATCCATAGCAATTTGAGGATGGATGTTTGTGGTAATTCTACACTTTTGCTGGGTAAGTTATGAACTTATGATTCATGGATAGGTAGGTATGTTTTAAGGTTTAATTTTTTTTTTTTTTTTAAGCTTTAACTTCCCCCTCTATAATTGACTATAGCCTATGGGGTTGGATAGGCTACTTTGTCCTCCCTTGGGAAATTTAAATATAAGAGAACATTACAATTGGAATAGTGTTCACTTCCACTATTGTTTTGTATAATATTTCATAGTAGTCCCAAGGCAGAAAATTCACAGAATTAAGATCCAGGAAACCTCTGGCTAAGAGATTAAATTTTTGTTACATTTAAAGTCAAAGCCAGCAGAAATTTCTTCACTAGTAACTACTCTGTCTAAGCCATGCCTAGTATGATAGATATGCTATTTGTCCAGTTTTGCATCATAGTCATATTAGCTACAACACCTTTGGTGTGAAAAAATAATCCCTCTTGGAAATTAGGCTGTGTATGTACAAATTGTATTCGATCAACCCCATGCCAATAAACCTGTAGGAAGCATTTTATACATCTACTATAATAGAGTTGTAACTTTAATTTCTATGACTTATTTACCATTAAAAAATAGACATGTTTATTTCTGAGGTTTGATCTTTCTAAATATGCCAGACCAAGTCATCCAAATAACATACCAATTCATTTGAATCATTTAAGTTTTAACTCTTAAGTTTTAAAATTTAATTGTAATTTGTATTTTTTTTAAAATAGTTAGAAAAAATACCATTTAAAAACTAGGGTTCTCAGTCCTTGGCATTCCTTCACCTGGGCCTAGGGTCACACTAGAATAATTTCACACTAAACCATGCAAACTTAAAAGTAACTTAATAGATCCATAAAGTAATAATAATCATAATTCCTAATTTCCTATTATACGATATGATGCAAATTATTCAAACATGAAGCAATGAAGACATGAAATGTCTGAATTTCAAGATTGATGAACCAATACAAGAAGTTAGAAACTACAACTTTGATTCAATACTCTGTGTCCTAACTCCGGGAAGGAATCTAGTTTGTAGTACAGAACATGCATCGTGTATTATCAATTCTTAATTGACAACAACTAAAGGACATCTACCTCATCAATTCCTTCCCATTTTGCGTTTTTATGTTATATTCCTTATAAAAGTGTCAAATTTCTCTCAAAGTAAGCAACCAATGAATAAAATAAAAAATAGTTGAGATATGATTGAGAAATGGTCATTTATTTCTTGAAAGGATCTTCACGATTTCTTTGGTTGTTCTTCATCTCAAGAAACAAGAAATGACCTAATAAACTATCGTGATGTAATATAAGAAACAACACAGTGCAATGGCCATTTTCAAATCCAAATGATGTCCATTGAGGACATGGCCTTTATTTGGTTCCTGTTTCATAGGAGTTTCGGGTAGAAATGGAACTTTGTTGTACCATTTCCAGTAGTAAAAAGGAAAAACCTTCTTTTTCCATGGGAAATAATTTACCTTTCCTTTTTCAAGATAATCTAAATCACAAAAAATATGAACTATACTGCACACATTATTGGATAATGTGAAAGTGGAAAAGGAATACCCTACACAAGTGATGCACACATGTACATTTTAACACTAATAGATTTTTGTAGTTGAAATGTAATGCTTGTTTTCATTTAAATGTAGGGTTTTTAAAGCAGGGAGAAATAATGGCTGCCAAATTAATAAGCGTTTCTTTGGGAAAAATTTAAATCTTGTGTTGGGTGATGAAGATAATAGAGGGTATTGAATCTTTATTCTTGACATCTAGAGAGAACCCTACAGCCTAACACAATCCAATGGAATTGACCAAAAAAATCCAAATAGAGTCAACCCTACTATAGGAGGAAGGGCTTGCAGTAAGAACTTACCATTTTGCAAGAGCTAAGGGCGAATGTTGTTCTGCAAGAGATGAGGACGAATGTAGGGTGAATGATGTTCTACAAGAGCTCAGGGCGAATGTTGAGGGCGAATGCTATTCTGCAAGGGCTTAAAGCAAATGCTGAGGGCAAATGCTATTCTGCAAGAGCTCAGGGCGAATGCTGAGGGCGAATGCTGTCCTGCAAGAGCTGAGGGAAAATGCTAAGGGAAAATGCTGTTCTGCAAGAGCTGAGGGTGAATTCTAAGGGAAAATGTTTTTCTGCAAGAGCTGAGGGTGAATTCTGAGGGCGAATTTTGTTCTGCAAGAGCGGAGGGAGAATGCGTGCGTGATATCAGACGTTAATGTAGCTATTGCGACAGATATAAGTTTCATATTTTTAATAAAATCATTTTTATGTAGCGCATATAAGTTTCGTATTTTTATGTAGCGTGCATATAAGTTTCGTTATACCGACGGTTGAAAAATCATCGCTGTTGCGACGGATGCCTCCAAACGTCGCAATTGCGACACCCAGACATTGTGTCGCACTTGCGACGTTTGGAGGCGGCCATCACAATAGCGACGCTTTGGGGCATAGTGTCGCAATTGCGACGTATTACTCCAAACGTCGCAATTGCAACTCTTTTTCTAAGTGTCGGTATTGCGAAAATTTTCTATAAACGTCAGTATAGCGACGGTTTCGGGCGGTATTGAAAAAATTTGGGGAAATTTCCGACATTTGGTCAAAAGCGTCGGAACCAAGTGTCGGAATTTCCCCCAAATTTACTAGTGATTATGCCACTCCTTTCTTTAGATCCATGGAAGATATATCAAAGGAGGTCAATCCGATGAATAAGGAATGATAGAAAGAATATCCAAGAAGAATATATTATGAGAAAGGTCCAAGCACTTCCTATCAGCAAAGAAGAAAACTGGAGAATACTAGATCTCCTCATAGATCCACTATGCCCATTTTCTTTGGAGAAGGTGAAAGGTGTAGCAATGAAGAAAGGAATGAACTTGAGACTCATGAGACTGTCCATCTATATCTTGAAGAGTACAAATCATAGTATAGAGCATTCAAGGAGAAGCTAACTCTCCAATAGTTCTTCAAAATTAAAGAAGAAAAAGTATCCTATAGCAGCAATAGAAGAAAGAGGCATAATAGATTCTATTTGCCTACATTTGATGGATCTTCCTCAACCATTGTTAAGGCTTGGAGGAGAGAGCTACATGCATTTTTCAGGCTACATCCTGTAGCTAAAGGAGAGGTTGTTCAAATTGCAGCACTTCATCTTTTAGATGAAGCCAATGATTGGTGGTTTGGTCACATGGAGCATGCAAAGGTGACTAAATATTCAGATTTCTTTCACACATTGAGGAGGGAATTTGATGTGAGAAAACCAGAGATGTGTCACAAAGTGACATTCCCAAAGGAAGAAAAGGAGAATATAAATCTTGTCACTCTAGAAAATAAGTCACTACATTCACCACCAGCTGCAAAATTACTTGCATCCGGAGAAGAGACAATTGCAACCTTGAAAGATAGTCTTGAGATCTTCACACATAGAGTCCCATGCATGATTCGGGAGATGCATGAGGAGAAGGAGGAAGATTCCAGTGATGGTACACTTGGAGAAGCACAACCATCACTCTTACCAGTAGTTGGAGACACTATTGTCCCAGTTGGAGGAACTCTTGTGTTATAGCAAGAGGTTTCCACAGATCAGTTGATCCAAGGTATGCATGAAATTTTATCACATATTGTTTCAATAGATTTTACTGGAACTTATGAGGACATGCCATCAGGGCCAATGCATAACCAAGGGTTAGAACAAAATGCTGATTTGAAGTAGCAACATATAACAGCGTAGAGGATCCTTGATCTAATCAAGGAGGATATTAAGAACTATCCCAGTTCATCATTGTTGAACTACATTCAACCCCTTGAGTGGAAATGTAGAGTTTCAGAAAATGGGATGGATATGATCCTATGTACAATAACTAGTTGTGAGATCAGTATTGTACCTTTTTTGGAGACAAAACATGTATTACCATGCAGATCTACAGTACTGTCACTTAGTAGTTGTGAAAATGAAGAGGCCCCATCATTCTTGGAGCATTCTATATGTAGCTTCACTCATGAAGAAATGGAGGTAAATATGGTAGATGGTAGACATCTTGAGATGAAGAATATTTTCTCCTTTCTAGATGACACTTTCTCAAAGAGAATTTCACATCTCAAAGAGAGACTTCTACCTGTAGCAAAGCCCAAAATTCATTGGTTTTGGAGGTCCTTTGGTGAGAAGAGAATCTCATTGAGAGATCTCATTGGAGGTGCACTTCAACATTTAATGAAGTGGAAAGTTTTTCATCAGTTTGGGGAGGATGGTATTCTACAAAGGGAGGATACCATGATTATGCTGCACATCATTCACCATCCACATTGGGATGAGTGGATGAGGATGATAAGCAAGGGGTTTCATGACCACTTGCATATTTATGACATGGGCTAGCAAGCTTGGTTACGTTGGTTGCCCTTGGGATATTTTTGTCACTGCGCAAAGGCTCCTATTTCTTTGATCCATGCATTGAAGAACACTTATGAAATGAAGAAGGAGGCATGGCTACACTGGTTTCTCTTGGGTGAGTATGGTTACCACCCAATAGCTCATATTTTTCTTATTCATGCCTTGTATATCAATGTTAAAATGCAGCAAAAGAAGGCATGTTCATTTTGGTTTCCTTTGAGATAGTTTGGCCACCACATGACATCTCCTATGTCTATGTGTTTTTTATTGGGTAAAGCTTGGCATGATGCTCTCATGATGTCTATTGATGGTGTTCATTTGTATTGGGCTGATGTGACATTCCACATGTCTATCAGTATGTTTTTTCTCCATGATGCACATGAGGAGGAGAGAAAGCAGAAATATCTCTTGTTGCTATGGTTTCTTTTGGGGGAGTTTGGCTTGTCCTTCTTACATAGAGGAGATGGAGGATGGCAGAAAAGGGCATTACTCTGATGGTTACTATTAGGAGAATATGGTTTGACATATTTTTCTACCCATATAAATCCTTTCCTTATTCTTTTGCATAATGTTGGAATAATTCTTGGATCCAACAAGGCCAATAGGGCTAAGGATGAGAGCATATAAATGATCAATCAAATTCATAAAGCATGGGATGAAGAGATATATTGTGAGATGGAGATTTTCCTTTGTGGAAAGGGCCACTTTATTTAATGTATCTCATGTATTAATGATGATGTTGGAAATCATATGGTTGTCACCTGGTACTTCATGGTGGAAGGAGGACATCTAACCATGCAGTTGGAAGTTATTCTATACATTTTTGAAAGACAAAATTGGAACCAAACATGCATAACACATTGTAGAAAATGGAGGAAGCCTTCCTTATGTGGATGCTATTTGTAGGGGAATAGATGGATTTGAATCTACTTTTGGAGTTCCTTGAGGACAAGCAACATTTTTCCGGGGGGGACTGTAATATTCCCAAATTTTTACATCATATTTGGAATATTAGATTCCTCGATTTCCTTAATAAATTAAGTATATAAAAGGGTGGAGGGACCCACAAACCTCAAAAATGAATAAAACCCTTTTTTAATGTGTGTATGTGGATATTTTAGATCTAGATCTATAATCATGGGATAGTGGAGCAACTCCATTAATGGAGATCTTGTCTCATTTATGAGATAGATTATGGAGGGTGAAACAGTCAAATAATATCATGGATCTTAAATATAAAATCATGAGGATCTTTGATAAGGAAAAAAGAGATCATAGTGCATTCAAGAATATCATGAAACACTTATTATAATATAGTGGAGGAAGTGATGCATTTGATGCACACATGATGGAGGGGGTAATCACCCCATGTGAACATGATGGAGGAAATGGATCAACAACGGAATCAACCTTGGAGACTTTGTCCACATGTATAGCGCAGTATTGGAGTGGGCCTAGGCTATGGAAGGCTTATGCATATAATGAAGGTGAAGGCAAAATGGAAGGCATGATTTGGATTATTCGTTTCTTGATCTGTTTAGATATAGATTTGTCTTAGGATATTTCTATGCATACTTGGGCTATTTAGCAGAGTTTGGAGTGTTGTTTAGCATAGGGTGTTCCCAAGCAAGAATCCCACCTCTCTCTTTGAGTATCTCTGGAAAGACGATTGTTATTAATTCCTTATCAGGCATTGGTGCCATCTTCAAGATGTTGATTCTAGCATTCAGCTAGGAAACTAGTGGAGGATTCATCCTACCACCTTGTTCTTCAGATCCAGCCTTTCAGGAGTAGTAGATCTACATCCGGTATTTAGGCTATTGGGTTTTACCTCTATGCAGTAGTATTCCCTTCAAGGATTGCACAGTTCAGTCCTATAGATCTATTGGAGGAAGGAAGTTTCCAGTATTTCAGCTGGAAATCTTGTGACGGATAACCTCCTCACATTGGATCTATTGTTTCCATCACTTAGGAGCTAATTTGACATATCTAGTAGTAGGGTAATGGGCCTCTCTCTTTGACACCACAGTTTTCTGAAGCTGTTGTTCATCCAGTAGCTATTTTCAGTGGAGGATATTAGAGGAGCTAGATATTGAGCTTTTAGCCCAAGGATCTAGTGAAGGGATCAACCCTTCCTGCATAGATCTAATTGTACATCGTTGCAACCATCATATCATCAGATCTAGCTTCAGATATGCATTCCCAGCAGCATATATGTGAAGCCCTAAGAGGGTGGTTTTATTAGACTTACAGATATGAGAAATCCCTTCTGGGTTATCTTGGGAATCCATCATAGAGCCCAGATCTACAATTTCAGCATCATTGGAGCTCCCATTCTGCCTAGCTCTGACTTTTTATCTTTCAGGCAGTTGGAGTCCCTATAGTTACAGCAGGGACAATGTAGTTTACCTTCCAATAGAGCAGTAGTTACGTAGTCCCTCTTGGGACATCATTGTAGCGTCATTCTAGGCCACCCTTGTGGCTTGAGTGTCTCATATTTTGAGCACTTTTGTACTTGCTTTCTCACCTCCAAAATAATAAAATGGCTCAGCTATTTTTGTGCATTTTGATGTGTATATTGATTTATTGTTTACTTTGATATAGTTCTTATATTTTGCTTCAGTATTACTGCATTTTCCCTTTTTGGATATTACATCAACGCGCCTCATGAAGTTTGGGACTTACATACTCCCCCGCTTAAAGTATGACTATCATCCCCGATAGTGCTATCATTGTCGCATCATATCGTCGAAACTTTCCTTGCAAAGTATCATCACAAAATATTGTTGCAATGCCATCGCATAAACCATCATGGTTCATACCCATGAAATATCTTCTCAATCCATGATCATTTTAATATTCCAAAATTTGCATGCAGCAAATTGGAATATTAAATTTTGTTGTTTTCACTTAGGAGATAAATAAATGGATAAGGAGGCCCATGCATAATAAAAATCTGAATAAAATCCCTCATAATGTGAGAAGGGATCAACATAAAAGCTGGATTTTACACTCTCAGGTGTGAACAGGGACATTTTCATGTGGACAACGTCAAGTTTGACCAAGTCAACAACGCTGGGATAGGAGGTGGAGATAATCTTGTGAGACATCGCAGAGATAGTATGAGGAAGATTCCTTGGTGGAGGAAACCCTATTGAGTGGAGCCCAAGGAAGGAAGGCTAACACATGTTTAAAAGGAGGGTAAGGCAGCCATAGCAAGACATTTTATGAATGATATTTGATTTGTCTACTTAGACTATTATGCATTCTCTTACCGTTTAGCAGAGTTGTTGTGCTGCTTAGCACAAGGATCTCCTGTTTAGGAATCCTTCTCCTTTCCTGAGAAGCCTCTTGAAGGAGCTTGTACTGATTTTCCTCACATCTAGGCTTGAGGCCAAGCATCCTCCTTTAGCTACAATGTTATTTTTGCAACAGTATAACGTTGTGTTGCAGGGTGTTGTAGTGAGGGTTCACAACACCACTTCCTGCACTCATTTTTCAAAGGAGGGAGCCTCCATTTCTTTGGGAGATCATTAAGGAAGATCTTGGAGCATATTTTCATATATTGGCACTTGGCTAAAGCACTTCCATTAGCTACAACGCACTCCCTTGCAAGAACTGCGTCATTTCTTCCATTTTTGTAGTGAAAGGGTCAATCCCCTCAATCTTGAGTTGCTTTCTCAAGGAAAAGGCCAACCTTTCTCCCAGAAGGATTGTAAGAAGGATTTCCCTTCATCTCTTGTATTATTCAACTATATGTATACAAAGCTTTAGTTATACTTCATTTTTTCAAATCTAGATCTACATATCTAACATTTTGTACATTGTGATTTCATGAAGCCCTTGTCGGGTTATCTTTCTAATGTGTAAAAGGAGCTAGATCTCCATTTTTCTCCATGTATTGATGTAATAAACTCAATATCTGATTTTTATACCATATTACATCTAAAACCTTCATAAAATCATGTTGTGCATGCTTCATAAATTTCTACATTACATAAGTCATGGGATTTGGGCCTTTTTGAGCCATATCGGGACCAGGAGATCTGTTTAAACAAGTAAAAGAGATTTGTTTCTGAATATTCTATGGGTGTGAGTCCCATATTACTTGATCTAAGGGATCCCATCATTAATTCCTCCAATTATAACGCAATTATATGGGAGTAACTTTTTAGGGCATAAATTGTTGCATTTCCCCACTTTAGGCTGAAATAATGGATCATATTTCTTGTTGATGTACATGTAATTGATGGATATGTGTTATATACACATTTTATGAGTTATTTATCATCTATATTCATGTTTTGTGTTCATGTATTGATGCATTCCCATTTTGGGATATTACAGTGGTATCAGAGCATAATCTTGGCTCAACCTGTCAGTTTCAGCCATTATGCAATCAAGAAGATAAGAAGACAAAGAGAAGGAAAAGATCAAAATGATGGAAATAATGAACTTGACCTCATCATCATATCTAGAAAGAACCTCTCCAAGGAGGTTAAGCAGGTGAAGGAGAAGAAATGGAAGGAAACTCCTAGAGGGTTTCAAGAAGAGGAAGGGCCATGCACTTCCTATTCTCAAAGAGGAGAAGAAAAGAAGCATTAAGGACACTTGGAAACAGAAATTATAAGTGAATACCTTGTTGGATAAAAAGATAAATCTAGAGCCTTCAAGGAGACTCTAGATTTACCAAAGATCATTCAATTAGAAGAAGAAAGGAGGACCTACAGCAATGGGATGATGAAAGGCAATAGATTTATATTGTCCACTTTTTATGGATCACTAAAATGTGCAACAAATGCTTGGGTGATGAAGCTAGAAGCATTCTTCCTACTACATCTAGTGGTAGAAAGAGAGGTTGTAGAGATTTCAGCGCTGCACCTTGAAGGTGAAGCAATTACTTTGGTGGTTCAGCCATTTGAGCCATGCAAGAGTGTCTACTCTTGCTAATTTTTCTCAAAGGTTGATTAGAACATTTGGCAAAGAGAAATCAGAGGAGGAGAAGCCCTCACCACCAATGGAAGAGGCATGTACCAGTGTTGTTGCAACCATGGAGGAGCAACCTTCATCTTCAGCAGTTTGGGAAGCCAACACATATGAGGAAGAAACTCGTGCAGCCCTACAATATGCTTCCAAATTTCACCAAGGTATGCTTAAGTTTCCATCTCTTGTCATTTCAGAAAATCTTATGGAGGGTTCTACATCTTTGCATACTACTGATTTAGAGCAATAGAATTGCACTACTCTGTACAAGAGTAGTAATGAAGAAAATAAGACCCATTACTTATGGGAGCATTCAAATGGTAGATTCATTCATGAAGCAATGGAGGAAGAAGAGATATATGGTAGACATATTGAAGTGAGAAACATTTTCTCCTTTCTAGATGACCCTTTCTCAATGAGCACTCCCCAACTCAAAGAGAAACTTCTACCTACAGCAAATCCAGAACCTTATTGGTTTTGGAAGGCCATTGATGAAGATAAGGTATCATGGAGAGATCTCATTGGAGGTGCACTTCAACACATCATGAAGTGCAAGGTTCTTCAACAGTTTGAGGTGAGCTTTCCCTCATCACACTTGGATCTTTGTGGATTCGAGGGGGACACTTATGAGAGGTCTTCTCTAGAAGATCTCCAAGGAACTTCATTTCAACATCCCAGAAATGAAATAAGAAAAATCTGATATGGAAGGATGGTAGTCTTCTTTGGAAGAGTACCAAGATGGAGAATGGTAGGAGACATCCACCAGCGGATGAATGGATGTGGATGATGAGCAAGAAGTTGGAAAGCTACTTGCAAATCTATGATACTGGGCAGTAGGAGGCTTAGCTGCGTTGGCTGTTGTTGAAAGAGTTTGGCCATCATCCTCTTTCTAAGGGTATGTGGGGGAAGAATGTGTGGCAAGATGCTTGCATCATTGGGAAACAAGGAGTATGGACACATTGTGTTGATATGACATTCTTCATATCAATCACCATGTTTTTATCACATGATTTGTATGATGGAGGTATGAGGAGGCAAAAAAAATTTTTTTTGCTTTGGATGTTCTTGGGAGAGCAACGATATATTTTATCTAACCCTTTGCATGATGTTGCAAGAGTAGGAAATGGCACTATCATAGTGCAAAGGGGCTAATCCTTGGCCTTAGATGTTCAAGAGGTATTTCCACTTTGGGAGGAACTTCTTATGTGTAGCAGCATTATGGGAGATGTCTTTGATAAGGAGCATGTCAAAGAATGGAGCTATGAGTTGGCAGGAGCCTATTTGCATAGGCCAATAGCGCTATCACTTGGGAGCTTGGGGTTATTGATAGAGTATCCCCAGGATCACTTCACCATTGATGCACTTGGTGAACACGGGTGAAGTGAGAGTGATGTGGCAGTGGATGGAGACATCTATTACTATGATATATTCTTATTGACTTGGATTTCCAAGCATGAGAAGGAGGGTTTTCATGCAGCACCTGGTTCATTCCTCTTAATGGGAGTATACCAAACCCCTATGGAGGACTTATTCATGGATCCATGTATCATCTTATTTCCAGTACATGGTGAGAAATTTTTTTTTTCATTCATTGATTGTCTAAAACAATATTTGCATACTCTTACCATTTCTATGCAGTGCATTGCTCCACAAGAGGGCAAGCCTTTCATTGAGCTCCATGGTCAACATTGGGCCAAATTGTATGATGGAGATAGCCATATTTTATATGGACTTGGGAAAGTGTTTTATCCTTTCATGTATGTTCAACTAATGTACCCAACCATTTACTATTCATTAGTAAACATGATGAAATACATGATTATTCATGTATTAAAAAAAAACTTTCCATACTATTTTCTGAAACAACATTTTCGAAAACTGCGGTTTGACTACTTTGGAAACTACTGGTACTTTCTAGCACCACATGAAACCTTCAGTATTTTCCTCATTTTGATGCTGATCATGATTTAATTTGCTGATATTGATATTATTTGTATTGGAAGCATGATGGAGAGAGAGACACATGGGTTGGATGTGTCCTTTTGGGAAGAGGATTCCCACACTTTCTGCATTGCATGTTCTAATGGGAGCATGGGATGAGATATGGCCACCACAGCCAAACACTTGTTTCTTTTTGAGGTGGGACATATGATTGCTGGGATGCCATATGGTGACTATTTCCTATCCATCACATATGGAATGATTTGGGCCAGCTTGATTCACAACGTTGGAGAGGAGACCTTTGGAGATATAGTCTTCATCTTGCAACTTGAGGGAAATTGTATTGTAGCCCAAGATCAGCGTATGCTGTGCACTTATCATAAGTGGAGAAGAAAACGTGGGGTAGGCTACTTTGTCTACCATGTTTAGATTTTCAGCCCACCTACTTTGCAAGAGCTCAAGGTTGAGGAACATTTTCAGGAGTTGCCATGTTGGAAAGTGACTCATTTTGTATGGATGATTGCTTGGGGATAGAGGATCCAAATGGGAAGGATGTTTCCCAATACATTTCAGACTCCATGCCTTGAGGGGACCTCTAGATAGCACCTTATTTCCTCCTTGAGTACTTTACCTTTTCATGATGATAGCTATTTGGCTAGCTTACATTCTTGGGAGGGGCAATATGTAATATCCCAAATCTAGAATAGCTAGCAAGGCATGACTAGAAAACACATTTTCCAGTAATGGTTGCTACAAGAATTGAAACCAAGACCTGTATCCCTTAGAAAAAAATGTGTAAGTGCTAAATCTAAGAGTAGGCTCCAAAGAAATCCTTCCAAGGTGGTTAAACATATCTCCCACACTTATATGTCCTCTAAAAATGCCTGATGAGGGACTGCAACAAATGTAAGCACATATGATGGAATGAAAACATTATTCTATAGTTGTGAACACATGAAGATATGTATTGTTTTGGGGAATATCACCCTAGAGGTTCGTTGGGTTACAACCTCCACAGAGCAGAGGCATGCTACTTAAGAAGGACTCACACAACCATGCACGTTCAGAAAAACTAAATAGAGTAGAATGAGAAAGTTACCCGTAGGTCCTACGGTTGAAGCAGATCCCGCGGGGTCCAAACCCCCAACAACCGTCCTTCCTTCTTAACCTAAAAGACAAGAAGAAACAAGCACGAAGAACTGGTTGTACAGTATATATCTACTCTAAACGTTAGTGAAATCAACATGAAACATTAAATAAATCATAATGAATTCTTAAATAACAATATTCTCATACATATAAGCATACACTAACACGTATATTTCAGGAACAGCATGGTACTTCTGTATTATAAATAGCATGTACAAAAGTAACGAGTGGAGAGATCACCTGAATCCTTCCACGGCCTTTGAGCAGACCGTCGTCCGGATCCGTCCAGCCCTTGCCTCGCTAAGACTCCTTCCAAACTGGTGCATACGAGATGACATATAGGGAGATGAGAATCTCAAGGAAACAAGGGTTTCCTATAATGAACTGGGAAAGTGCAGGAGGCACGGGGAATCAGACTTGGATAAGGAATACCAACAGAGTATAATATCAATAAATTCTCTCTCTCCCTATATGTCATCTCGTATGCACCAGTTTGGAAGGAGTCTTAGCGAGGAAAGGGCTGGACGGATCCGGACAACGGTCTGCTCGAAGGCCGTGGAAGGATTCAGGTGATCTCTCCACTCGTTACTTTTTTACATGCTATTTATAATACAGAAGTACCATGCTGTTCCCGAAATATACGTGTTAGTGTATGCTTATATGTATGAGAATATTGTTATTTAAGCATTCATTATGATTTATTTAATGTTTCATGTTGATTTCACTAACTTTTAGAGTAGATATATACTGTACAACCAGTTCTTCGTGCTTGTTTCTTCTTGTCTTTCAGGTTAAGAAGGAAGGACGGTTGCTGGGGGTTTGGACCCCGCGGGATCTGCTTCAACCGTAGGACCTACGGGTAACTTTCTCATTCTACTCCTATTTAGTTTTTACGAACATGCATGGTTGTGTGAGTCCTTCTTAAGTAGCATGCCCCTTTCTTGTGGAGGTTGTAACCCAACGAACCTCAGGGGTGATATTCCTAGAAATAGGTGGCACTTCGGTGGGGATTTTACCTTTTATTTTTAGTGAATTTGTCCAAGTCTGTAGGAATGGGTGCCCAAAGCCATATAAGCAATCATGAATCATGTGAAGGTGAGAAATGATGCTATAACAGATGCCCCCTAATATATGAGGTCAGAAGGGGTACATGATGGCCGAAATGTATTATGCACATAGAAAGAACTTCGCAAGGACAAGAGAGGACTTCACCAGATTTCAGACTGCCAAAAACCAATGAAAGAAAACAGAGAGTCAACTCATGCTGAGGCGGGCATACCCATGCTCAGTCAAAAATACATCATATAGAAAGTACTGAATAGATCCAACATGTATACAAGTATAACTAAACTGAAAGTACATAATGAATCATGTGAGCATGGCCCAGAAATATAAGTCTGAATCAATTTCCAAGTATCACATATAGAAAGTTGATCAAGGATGGTGCAACTGGATGTCTGATCATATAAGTAACTGAATCTCCAAGTACCGAATCATAAGAGGTGGAACAAACGGTACAATCACGCAACTCGGGAGCCAACATATAGGATGCTGTTGTACTGAACTGCAACATATAAGGGTGGACGGCATCACTGGCAGAAACTGAATGGACTGTCAAAAGTGAACCGAAAAATGCTGATGCAACTCGAGGTCTTCACCGATCACTATGGCACAATTCTACACAATGGGAATAAATGAGCTGAAGTCGACCATGTGAGAAATATTTGGATTACCGGTCAATGATGTATACCGTTAACCAACACGAGACAACCCACTGATAATGATAATGAGTGTCAAGGTGCCCCAGTACAATCTAACAAGTGCAAATGAATGAGTTGAAGTCGAACACTTGAAAGAATCTACCAATCGTAGATGCAATGATGAATCCCCACGAAGCCGATAGCGAAGAGTCTCAAGCATCAAGGATCGTGCAAACCAGCTGGTACCGACAAAGACTCTAGCTTCTATTCCCGTGAGCAATGAGTCGGAGTCGATGGAAAAGATCTCGTCGGAAGGAAGGCATTAAGGCATCCCACATCGGGCCCGGGTCATAGTAACCCACAAAGCAATATTTGGAAGGAATCGGACGAAGTAGAGTGACGAAACCAAACCGAAGTACGTTTCTGACATGCACAAGATGAAGCTAGCACATGGAAGAAACCCTCTGAACCAACCAATAATGAAAGCTGACACAGAGGCGAGATATCCACCGATAGGGACAAATGGAAATCAAGGTACTGCACGAATCCCAAGTGTGATAATGTATGCTGACGTCGAACATAAGGAAAACCACTCAGTCAAAGACCCATAATGATGATCAAATGCCGAGCACAAGGTCACCTATCAATGATGGAAATAGGGCCAGGGTGCGGCTCTAGGTTTGCTCTCAGAGTAATGTGTCATAGTCAATAAGAGACAAACCCGCCGGCAAGAAGTCAATGGGGACCTTCTCAAACCAACACGAGCAGAAGACCAAAACATCTGATGTGATAGAACGTGATACTGACAAGACCGGGAAGGCCGATCGAATAATGATTCAAGAGACACCGCAGAATGGCCGACTCAGGCTAGACTTCCCTTGAAAAAAAGCACGACTCTATGATGACCATGGCAGTAAAAAGTGACACTGTATAAGTCTGTCCTGAAGGAGGTAAAACAAACTCTCCATATGATTGGAAGAGATAACCAACCGGGGGAGAACTGACAAGGAACATGGTAAAGGCTCTAACTCAGGTCAAAACTAAAACCATCCCAAATGAAGGAAATATATATAATATATAAAGCTTATTCAAGGGCTTACAACCGACTCAGACCGCCATCGTAACAACGGCGATACATCCCGTTCCGCCTGTTATATTTGATTTTTTTGTCTTTTTCATATAATAAGCCTGAAAAAGAATAAAAGAATGCTATGGTACAATGGATAGAATGAGTATCAAGAAACAGATTCACTAGTTTCTGGGATTGGAACGATCCTATGCTCAATGCAAGGTGGCAGAAACTGGTAAGCGATACTCAGAGGAATGTTCCATCCATGGGTAAAAGGGTGTCAAGTTGCAATAGCTAAGTGCATGCAATGGTTTAACTTGTACAGACGATCAAGGTCAAAATTTGGCTTAAACATTGAGTCCAAATGAAGCTGGCTAAAGGCCAGGATAAACAAGTAGCCAATATGCAATGTAGTATACAACTCAACAACACCAGGGAGCCTCTAGGGTAAAAGCCAGAAAAATGATAGCGAGGAAGATGAATAATGAAGCTTCAACACATAATTCATGGTGGGACTAAAGAGGACTCCCGAGCCTACATAAAACGCAACATGGGCAATGCTATAACAGAACCAATTCAAGAATCCCATGTAAGGAAGGCTCTACCATCAAGTCATGATTAAATAATTGGCTAGTGAAATGGGTAATACTCATGACTCCCATGGGATCGACCCTAAGGCAAGTGATCAGTATGGAGGCTAGAATGCAAGATGCAACGGAAAGTGATTTCCCTAACCTATATGCCAGTGAAGATCATATACCTGCCGTGAAGAGTCGGAAATCATGGATCAAAAACCCGGAAAAATCTCAAAATAATCAAAATGTACCTGAAACATACCAAACTGGGCACTTCCAAGCAACCGAGTTATGCAGCTTAAGATAGATCGAAAAAAAATAAGCATAAGGAATTTTTGCGAAAATTTTCAACTTTTTAGCCATAAATAGACAAATTACCTCATATTTGGTTCATTATTGCATTGCAGATTTGGAAAAAAATGCTCTGGAGCAAAAAACTTCTTTCGTCAAATCAGGAACAACTGACCGTCGAAACGCGCTGAAACTTCAGGTAGGCTCCTTAATCATCCTGTTTATTCATTTTGTCCATTTGGAATTTAAAATTAAGTGATTTTTAGCTTTAAAACCCTTGCTTAAAATATATGGACTTGTGCATACGCGGGTTCATTAAAGGAAACTCGCGTATACACGCGACTGTGCAAAGGAAAAGCCGCATATGCGCAGGTCCGAATGCAAAAAAGCATGGCTAATGCAAAATTTGATGAAATTTGACAGGATGACCATCTCATGGAGGGAACGTGAGCAGAGCGCAATACACCAAGAGGTCATGCAAGATTGCGCAGTGTAAAATATCCTTCGGAATTGCGGATTGTTCAAATTCTTCAAGATGCCAAATATGAAAAGCAATGTGTAGTTGCTAGAAATGCTCGTAAATTACTGGGAACCAGATCAGGATTGCTTCATTATTGATCAGATGCCACTACGCATTGAAGTGGAAGACATATATTTCATTACTGGACTCTCCCAGAGGGGAGAACCAAAGAGACTCGTAGGGAAGCCCCCGGGAGGGTTAACACCCCCGGGAGGGTTAACTGTGGAAGACTATATCTACGTATATTGCGTAGGGGGTTCCAAAAAGGTTGGAACTCAGATTTCAATTAAAGATGTGAGGGATTTGCACATGAAAATCCTCCTTTTCACCATCGGCAAAGTGGTAGGATCTGCCTCACTACATCAGGCGTCCAGGATGCAAATGAGCATAGCAGTAGAATGTTTAGCTCATGTGTATGATTGGTGCACAGCCCTTTTACTGAACATGAAACAGCAGTTGACCTCAATTCGCGAAACAAAAACCAAACACTTTGGCTACGGTACAATTTTGACAACATTCTTCTTTGAGAAGATACCAGCGTTGAGACCTAGAGTCATCTCTACCATCAGTAGCCCGCGGGACCCAAGAATTGCCCGTCGGGCGGACATGATGAAGAGACTGGGGGGTAGTGAGGTACCCCGGACCACATGGGACGATGAGTTCTTCCTTTGGTGGGGAGAACAAATCATCACAATGGACGACTATCCCTATGCTGGGATGGACTTTCGTGGAGATCCAGATCTAGTTCTTCCACCAGGCACAGCATGGGGAACAGTCGGTAAGTTTTGCAAAAAAAAATTTCACTTATATAATTTTTTTGGATTTTTTCAAATATGTATGAAAAATGAAAAACAAACATATTTTTGATTGGATTCATAATGACTGACAATTCAAAATGATCATGATTCAGATGTTGGACCAGTTCGACCTGAGGGTCTCCCGCGCCACAAGCGCCGCAGGGGTGAAGCAGAGACTATGGATTCAGATAGGACTCTCTAGGCCGTGCAGAGAAACTTGGAGGGATTAACCCGCCAAATCCCTATGGCTGCCGTGGAGGACCTGCCTGAATCCATCCAGAGACAGGTGGTAGGAGTGCCCCGAGACTGGGTTAGATTATTCCGCCGAGTTGCCACCGCAGTCACATTCTATAGGAACACGATCAAGTGGACCTTTGTGGGTAGACAAATATGTATTAGATGTGACCGTAGATATTCTTTTGAGATCAATAATATTTAGTGCAAGCCCAAATTTTGTACGACATTATGGATCCAAATTTTGTAATGTTTTTGAACACTCCGATGATATATATACATCGATATTTGATGTGATGTGATAAATGTATCAAATGTATGATGTTTTTTACGATTAAAAATTTATTGTATGGAATGATTAATATGCCAATCTAATGCTTGATTAGCTAATGAGTCAGCAAACCAATTGTCAGCTCGAGGAATATGAATGAAAGTTAAAAATTGAAATGACCTTTGTAACAAACGTACCCTCAAGAAAAATCGTAATAAAAAGGGATCTTGTACCCGATAAGTGTTGTTCAACTGCGACACCACCAGCTGAGAGTCAAAGAAAACTACCAACGAATCATCACCCAAAGATATTGCCTCCGAGAGTAGATGAACGACTGCAGTGTATTCTGCTATATTATTGGAAGCAGGACCAATGCAGACCCCTCTTGATACCAACAGCTGACCGGAAGGATAATGAAGCACCCAAGCCGCGGAAGCTAAGTTCCGGGTGTGTCTACTAGCACCATCGGCGAAACCAAAATGACTCATGACATTCAACACAACCTGCCAAAGCAGATCAAAAACATCACCAACTCATCAAAAATCGAAAATCAATCAGAAATGTACAAAGCAAAAAACTACTATATACAAAAGCAAGATGCCAGGCCAAAGCCTAGGCATAATACTTCTTCAAATAGAGCCCATTTCGGGGCTCCGGCAACTCGTTCCCTTCGAAATCAACCAAGGTATAAGCTCCTTTCTTAAGGAATTTTTTAACGATATAGGGGCCATACCACATAGATTTAAACTTTCCTGCCCCCAGGGCATCCTTTTCTTGGGCATAGACCAAAACAAGGTCACCTTCCGAAAAGACCCTAGGCTTGACCGCCTTATCGTACTGAACTTTTACTCGGTTTTTATGCGCTTCATTCATCGTGGTGGCATCTCGACGCTGCTCATCGAGATGTTCCAGATGAAGAAGTCGTTCTGCCAGACTAGAAGTGTCAGGAAGAAGTTCAACAGCTAATTTAAGAGAAGGAATCTCGCATTCAATAGGAAATACGGATTCCACCCCGTGCACTAACTGAAACGGAGTAAAGCCAGTTGCAGTTTTCACTGACGTCCTGTATGCCCAAAGTGCATGATATAGCATAATATGCCAGTTGGATCTAGCTTTATCAATTGTCCTTTGAAGAATTGTCTTCAAGGATTTATTCACGGCTTCCACTTGCCCATTGGCTTGAGGATAATATGGAGATGAATGCTCCTGCCGGAAACCCAATTTGAGAGCCAACTCAACCATCATACTATTCTGAAAATGACTACCATGGTCAGTGACAATCTCTCTAGGTATACCAAAACGAGCGATAACTTGGTTGAAAAGGAACAAAGCTGCAGTCTCACCATCGTTCCCAAAAGTAGGCATAGCCTCGACCCACTTCGTAAAGTAGTCTACTGCTACAATAATGTACTTGTGACCTTTAGCCGAAGGTGGGTTACAAGTAGTATAATCAATACCCCACTTTGTAAAGGGACCGACAGTAATGACTGGAAAAAGCGGAGCTGGATGAGCGCGCATTTTTCGAGTATAGACTTGACACGGATGACACTTTTTGACCGATTCAATACAATATTTGAAAATCGAGGGCCAAAAGTATCCAACACGCAAAATCTTTTGGGCTGTAGCAAGCCCAGATAAATGACCCCCACAAGCTCCACTATGAGAATCATTGAGCACAGCCTCAGCTTCTTCGAGAGTTAAGCAGCGTCTTAGGATTGAATCAACCCCTCGACGGTATAAAGCATCACCAATAATCAGATAATTCTTGGCTAAGTGACGCAGTTTACGATGCTCATCTTTCGAAAAAGTAGAGGGAAACCTCGCAGTCTGGAGATACACAATGATATCCCCATACCAAGGATCCTGTGAAGAGATAAGAAACAAGTGTTCGTCCGGAAAGGACTCATCATAGATCATCTCTTCTCCACAGGGAAACTCGGAGATCAATTCCGCAAAAACTAATGATTTCTTGGATTTGGCAGACATGAACTCAAGATCAAATTCCTGTAAAATCACAATCCATCTATTATACTTGCCCCTAATCACTCGCCTGCTGAGGACAAACTGAAATGGATTGGCAGCTGCCAAAACATAAGTTTTGCGAAGAATAATGTAATGCCGGAGTTGTTGCACAGCATGAACTGCTGCTAAGGCTAATTTTTCTATCGGATTGTATCGAAGTTCAGGTCCTACCAGTCCTCGACTAAGGTAGTAAATAACATGCTCTGCAAGAGCATCATCCTCCTGAACCAGAACCATACCTATGGTAGATTCTGTTGCTGCCAGATACAAAAGAAAATCTCTGCTATAATTAGGTGGACTCAATAAAGGAGCAGAGGTCAATGCCTTTTTCAAAGCATCGAATGAGCGTTGAGCGTAGTCGTCCCAAAGAAAAGGAACTCCTTTCTTCAACAGTCTCATATATCCCTTTGTAATCTCAGCATAATTTACGATAAACCTCCGAAGAAAATTAGACTTTGGAGACTTAAGCCATTTCAAGAAGACGGGAGGAAACCAAGTATTGCCTCTGTCCTGAAGGATCACCTTTTATCCCTTCCTCAGACACAACAAATCCAGTTAGTTTACCTGATAAATCACAAAAACGCATCACCGGATTCAACGTAATTTATAAAAACTAGTACACTCTTCAAATATTTTCCATAAAGATCTATGATTAATCCATCCTTCTTTCTGAGAATGAGTAAATGAACACATTCACATGCTCGATAATATTTTTGATGTCATGAATATAAAGACATGTCATCATGTAAATTTCCAACATTTTTAAGACCAAAAGGCATCTTCTTGTATGCAAATGTACCCCAGGGACAAATAAAGGTAGCCTTATGTTGATCTTCAGGACGGATAGTAATCTGATTATATCCGGAGAAACCGTCCATGAAGGAGAAAATCTCATTACCGGCACACTCGTCAATGATCTGATCGATAAATGGTGTGGGGTACTGTGTGTGAGATGCCTTATTTAGTCTTCAACTATACATCAATCTGTTCTGTTTTTTATCTACTGGAACGGGGTTTGAAACCCATTCAGTCAGAGGAACAAGGAAAATGAATCCCGCCTTAAGCAGCTTCTCAACTTCAGCTTTGATAGCTGCTGCCTTCCTAGGATTGACCAGACGAAGCTTTTGCCTAACCGGCTTAGCATTTTCATACGTCTTGATCTCATGCTGGACAATAGATGGGTCTATGCTAGGCATTTCCTCATAAGACCAAGCGAATACATCCCTATACTCTTTGAAGAGCTCAGTGTAAATTTGAATCTCTTCACGGGAACATTCAGCTCCAACGAAGACATTCTCGATAATATTGGGATCCCTGGAAATGTTCACCGGGATAGTAAGAGAAATCACAGCCATGTTCCCTTCAACATAAACCTGTGTTGGTGCTAGAGGGTTCAAGACTGGGTGAATAGGACTAGGAGACTGAGGACTTGGAAAACTTGTTTCAACTTCGCTCAAGTCAGGTAAGAAGTAAGACCGATGATGCAAGTCATCCCACGGTCTATCTAAACCAGTCATGGCTTCCAGGATGGCCTCTTCAGATGGAAGAGTGGTATCAAGGCAATCCTGGGCCGAAGAAGAACTAAGCGTCCAAGCCGGAGCCACATCTCCATCCAACTCTTCCGGTGAAAGAGGAGCTGGAACGGATTTTGCAGAGTCAACAATAGACTGATATGCAATCTCAGCTGCAGAAATCGGAAATGCCATTCCACCCACTTGACCTTCCACTAATGTGGCCTTTCGCTAATGTGGTAGTAGGGAAGGTAAGGTCCAGGTGCGAAAAATAATGAGTTCGAAAGAACTCTCTTCGAAGGAGCCTTGGAGGATGAAATAGCATTAATATGCACTTAGTAGGAGGAAGATCGAAAGTACCCATCGGGGAAGAATACATTCCAACTCCTAGATTCTCGATAAGCATGTAGTATTATCAACTTCGGGAACGGATGAGTCGGAAGGCAGCGATCGGGTCTACAGGAGAGACTGATCCACAGTTGATCCACTGTAACGATCCTCCCTTCGTGGGGGAAACATACAATCCGAAATAATGAGGATGCAATGGCATCCATCTCATAAATCAAGTTCCTCCCCAACAGAAGGTTGTAGTCCAAGCTTGCATCCACTACCTCAACCTCTATATTGACGGTTTTGCCCCCAACATAGATGGGCAAAGCCGAGAGAATACCATGAGGTCTGTGAGAATGACCATCGAACGCAGTAAGAACAATGCTAGATGGAGCAGCTTTGGGAGATCCAAGTGTCTTCCAACATGCGAGAGACATCACGCATGTGGAAGCACCCTCATCAACAACCGTTTGAAAGATATTTCACTTCCAATACGACGATTTAATATGAAAAGCCATGTGATGAGGAAGTCTCTTCTTAAAATTAGTCATATCAAAAGTAATCATAAGAGAATTTTTTGGATCAATATCCCCAATGGCAGTGAGCAAAGCACTGCGCTGAGCCGGACAAGACTGGAGTACCTCCAAAGCTGACATAGCACAAGGACTCTGCGCCAGATCTTCCACAATCGAGTAGTTCTGGGCAGCCCTAGAATTTGGATTAATCGTTGATCGCTTAGAAGATGCCTTGGGAATCCGAGGCATAGACTCAAAAGTAGGCTTCGTAATGTGAAGTGGCTCAGTAGCATCAGGAACTTCCTTAGCTTTCGAAGACTCTTCTCTGCCATAATCATATGATCTCGTAGCGATATCCACGTGAGCACTCATCATGAAAATGTTCGATGGAATTTCCCCTTCCTGGGTGCCCCCAGAGGAAGCCCCAGGATTTTGGTTCGTGCCAACAACTAATTTCTACCCTTGGGGAAAAGGGTTTGTTAACACAGCCTGGGAACTAGAAGAACCCTGCTGGGCTAACAAGCGCTGCGCATCCTGAATTTTAGGGCAAAGGTGTGTGATATGGTCTCCAGTACACAACTTTGCATGGAAACTTCACTTTCTTTTTCTCCTTTTTACCCTCACCAACACGCTCGTTGGTTTTATTTGCATTTCCCTTCCCGTTCTTGCCCTTCTTCTTGTTATTTCGTCCCTTCTTCTTCCCATCGGATTGTTGATTTCCTTTGGGATTAGAAGCTTGGACATAATTTATGGACAAAGATTGGGAAGGTGATGAATCAGCAAACACAGCCTGACCAGAAGGAGCAGATTGTAAAGACAACTGTTGCAGTTGAGAAAGCAGGCTGGCTGCACCACTATTGACCGATCTAACAAGCCCGTCACCATGCGGACCAGGTTTAGTTTTCGAAAAATCCAACTTGGAGCGAGGATCATTGGGAAAATACTTATAAAGTACCCCAGACTGAGAATAGATTAGTTCTAACTGCTGGGCCCTAAAAAATGGCCTGCTCCTCGGAAAATACCCCGGATAGGGATACATCCTTTGAAAAATACGTACTGAGAGATTTCAGAAACCATTCCAAAAGGAATTCTCCTAGAATATGAGCTTTAATAACCCTCTTCCTTCTCCGCCATTCCTGAATAAGGTCAGAAATGTGGGTTGCGTCGTCCTGTTTAAAATTAGCTAGGAGTTCAATCCCGACGTCATAACGGACGAGAAACTAGAAATGATTTAGAAATTTAATATCCAGTTCTCCAAATGTAGCAAAACTACCCCCATTTAGCTCAATATACCATTTGGCAGTGTTTCCAGTTAGGGTGCGTTGAAACAATCTCAACCTAATTGAATCATCGATCAGGGAGTTAAAAGAACACCATAAGTGGAAAGTGGTGATGTGGTCCGCCAGATCCTCTCCATTCGTACCTTCAAACTTTGGAATGTCTGAAGGAAGTTTGGTCGAGACTGGAGGCCACCCCGGACTATAACGAATCGGGTCATTAGTCAACTTCGACAGATCTGGAAAGTTTAACGTTGCCAGAAAAGGTAAGCGAGGCAAAGCCTGAGGATTCCATCCTTGATGGGATGGATTCCCAACATTCTGAAAAGAATAGTCTGGATTTGATGAGGCACCAGGTTGCCAAAAAGGACTCGTAGAAAACGGAGAAGAACCTCCTCCCCACGCCGAGTTACCAAAGCCTAGACCAATTCCCCTCGCTGAAGTATTGAATGAAGAGGAGAGCCCTTGATAGGGGTTCCAAGCATTAGATAGAGGAGAAAAGGTCTGATAAGCACTCGATGAAGGAAAAGAAGCATTCCCTTGATGACCTGCATAAAACTGATTCCCTGCCCCCGCTGTAGTAAAGACAGGATTCCATCCCGTAAAAGTAGTTGAACTTTGCCCCCCAGCCCAAGGGTTGAAACTCTGGGTCTGGGACGTAAACGGAAACGACCCTAAAGAAGGATTGGAACTAGGAATGTGTCCAGTCCCAAAGGGGAAACCCTAAAACGAAGCTGATCCACTAGCCATGTTAGACATGGGCGTAGATCCAGCTGAAGCAGTGGAAAAGGAAAAAGAGGGATTCCCACTAGAGGGCATCCCTGAACAGAAGGGACAAGAATGAGAAGCATGTGCCTGGGTGAAACCAGAGCCAAACATAGCAGCACTAGAAGCAATCGAAGATGAAGCAATAGTGCCCCCTGCTTCAACAGAAGCAGGAGTCTGAATGCCTGCAGCACTCACGGTAGAAGCCGCGTTCCCAGTCGTGGCCATCGAAAGATAAGAATGATACGGAAGATCTCCCGGTCTCTCTGACTCAGGCCCGATGTACTGAACAACGAACGGATAATCAGGAGGAAGAGGAGATGGACTTGTAGCAGGAGGCTCAGGTACATCTTCAATTTGAAAATCTTCTTCTTGAGGAAACAAAACTCGCGAGGTGAGCGGAACGATCCTCTCGGGACCGACACCAGAATCAGCTATGAAACCTTCAGACCTTTGTGGAGGATCTCTCTCCACTGCGTCAGACGCCACAGGGTGGTAACCACCTGCTAAATCACTCCTATGCCTTCTCGAAGAAGGCTCTGGACTCTCGGGAGATAACCCCCAGATTCTCCTCGAACGACGAGGCACTTGATCAGCCACTTTTATAGATTTTTAAATTAGACTCAAAAAAGTGAAAAACTAGGCAAGCTAGGAGCAAAGAGCACTCTCTAAAATAAAAATCCCTGAGATACAGTCAAGCAAACAGCCTCCAAGTATTTCCGCTCCGGGTGATGAGGATCGGACACCAAAATACAGGAAAGCGAAATATAGAACCTCCCGAAAGCAGTCGGGGATGATTAGGGCCCAGAACAACTAGCGAAGGTATCAGAAATAGTTACGCCGACCTCCTAATGACAACCTTTGCCGGCTCAAGCACCCAAGCTTCGTAAGGGCACCCCCCAGAAGTATTGTTGAAAGTGATGCGACGTCTGCCTCAGGTACCACAGGTATTCCCCCCCGTAGTCACCTGTGTGGAACCTAGGAGTGGCAACTATGGGCACCAATCCATATCAGAAGCCGGGCGGAACGGTCTTGAGGTCAGATTCAGCCAATCGGAGAGGGGGTATCCCTCTTCTCAACCTTCACTTCCCCTCGCGCTTGACTCTCGGATGAGAGCTTTCCCGGTCCACCTAACGGAGTTGGATTTCACTCAATTAATCAACTTCTATGTTTGTTTGGGCAGCCTTGGAGAGTTAACTCTCCACTCACCTATTCCAAGGCCCTACAACCTAGCTAGTTGGTGAATGACACTTAGAAAACTTGCTAGTTGATTTTAGATTAAATCGCTTATTTTAATGGGCTGTTATATTAAGTCACAAGGATATGGAGATGAAACGTATGGTGTTTTGACGCAAAAGAAATTAATAAAAACTTAACTACATGCAAATGTAGTTCTTTGTCTTTCGATGAAGAGCAATCTCTATACAGGTTCTACGAGACTAAAAAATTGTTTTTTTTTTCTTTTCAAATAGAAAACTCACACTCACAAAAACTAAGAAATTGACTAAATTTTTAAATGCACCTAATGCAAATCACTACAAGCATGCAAATCCTAAGATGCAAATATCTCCTAAAGCAAAGTGAAATTTCCCGAAAAGTCCTTCAGTTTTAACTCTTCTTTGGTTGCCCAGAAAGCTAGTTCTCGAAATGAAGAACTCTTAAAATGAGGACACCAAAAACACTTAAAAACAAGAAGAAGAAATCAAATGACAACTCCTCCTCACAATCAAGCCTAAAACTAAAAGCAAGAAACCTCACAAAAGCTTCAAAAGTTATAGCAAACGAAAATGAAAATGCAACAACAAAAGAAAATAACAAGTGAAAATGTTTTTTAAGCCTTTGAAATGAAAAAATAAAAAGCAAAGCAGATGTTTTTTGAGCTTTTTAGTTTTATAAAGAAAGAGCTCGAAAAGACCAAGCACAAATATCAAAATCCAAACCAAACGAGACTGAATTTCAAGCACAAAATTCAACAATGCTCCCAAACCTTATAAGGCTAACTCGTAGCAAGATCAATAAGAGCAAAGGAAGACCAGAAAACTCAACCACTCAGCTTAGAAGAATAGTGCAAACTCGTCGCAAACAAAAACTCCGATGAAGCAAGAAAAACTCTTCAACAGTTGCAACAAAACCTAGCCTATGGAACTCAAGAAAACCAATAAAAAACAAGCAAAAATCGTAATGCGAAGCACAACACAAAGATAGGAGCAAGTAAGTGAGCAGAAGCTCTCTGTTCTGATAAAGCAGAACAACCAAGAATGCTCAGAAAGCGATCTTGGAACTCAATCCAAAAGCGCCAGCACCAAATACAACACTTTGCCAAAAAGACTAGTTTTCAATCAAACGAAAGAGAGAAAAGACAAGAAACCACTTCCTTCACAATCCAGAGAGTACAGAGACACTGTAGGAACAGGTCTCCACAGCCAGAAAGGACCAAAAAGTCTAGAAACCCTAAAATTCAAAATCTGCCTAGGTATACGCTACTTCACAGTTTAGCAACCAGCGTGCATACGCGACTGTTCTAAAGGAAACTCGCATATACGCGGGTGCCTTTAGACAAACTTGCGTGTATACGCGACTGTGTGCGGAAAAAAGCGCGTATATAAAGGCAAATAATGAAAAAAGAAAAGGATCAAGCCTGGAAAAGAAACCAGGACTTCAGACTGACTGAAAGAAAGTAAACTGGACTACAAATGAAAGTTAAAACTGCTGGAATCCTACCAAACAGCTGAAACCACCCAACAGGAGAATCACAAGAATGTGATTCCCAGCGGAGTCCTATATGTCATGTCGTATGCACCAGTTTGGAAGGAGTCTTAGCGAGGCAAGGGCTGGACGGATCCGGATGACGGTCTGCTCGAAGGCCGTGGAAGGATTCAGGTGATCTCTCCACTCGTTACTTTTGTACATGCTATTTATAATACAGAAGTACCATGCTGTTCCCGAAATATACGTGTTAGTGTATGCTTATATGTATGAGAATATTGTTATTTAAGCATTCATTATGATTTATTTAATGTTTCATGTTGATTTCACTAACGTTTAGAGTAGATATATACTGTACAACCAGTTCTTCGTGCTTGTTTCTTCTTGTCTTTTAGGTTAAGAAGGAAGGACGGTTGCTGGGGGTTTGGACCCCGCGGGATCTGCTTCAACCGTAGGACCTACGGGTAACTTTCTCATTCTACTCTATTTAGTTTTTCTGAACATGCATGGTTGTGTGAGTCCTTCTTAAGTAGCATGCCCCTGCTCTGTGGAGTTTGTAACCCAACGAACCTCTAGGGTGATATTCCCCGAAACAGAACTGGCGACTCAGTGGGGATTTTTACACTATTTTTTAGTGAATTTGTCCAAGTCTGTAGGAATGGGTGCCCAAAGCCATATAAGCAATCATGAATCATATGAAGGTGAGAAATGATGCTATAACATGTATAGCCAAAAAATATCTGATATAGTAGCAAATGTATACAATGTGTGGAGGAATCAATCACTCCAACTAGGCAATGGAAGCCTCAATGGATCATGTACAAGAAAATGGAAAAGCACTGCTACATGTGAAAAGCCCTAGCTAAAATAATGCAGTTTATAGGAGATACTGCAACATACAAAATGAGAATAGGATTATATGACAATATCGGCTCAAATAAATGATGGGGAGCAAGCACTCAACCCCTGAAAACACTAATACAACAATAATGCACAATCCTTAGAAGGATTGGCTGCAATACATGTACAAATGGAAATTCTATAGAAATGCCAGAGTTGCTGGGCAGCAACTACAACTCAGAAAATGTAATAACATGGATATGGTTGAATAAGATGTATAATATGAAAGAAACCTCCTCCAATGGATCTCTCAATGCAAGGTTGATCCCGACACTAAATATATTTCCCTCCAAGAAGCTGGTGCAACCTCTCACCACAAGTATGCATTGAAATAACATTGTATGGAAGCTGGACTGCACTGTCCATGATGGGAGATGTTGGCCTTGATGCCAAAATATGAAAATATACTCTGGAAACCTTCCTTACTAATCTTCCCAAGGAATAGAAACTTCCTCCTTTGAAATATGAGACAAGGAATGGTGTTGTGGAACCCCTCCACTACAACACCCAGCAACACTACGTTATACTTCAGCAAAAATAACACAGTGACTGAATAATGGATTTTGCCTTGAGCCATGATGTGGAGAAAATTAAGTGCAATCCTTCAAGAGGCCTCTCAAGAATGAGAGGAAATCCTAAGTAGGAATCCCTCGTGCTAACCAGCACTACAACTCAGCTAAACAGTTAGAGACTGCAAATAATCTAAACATAAAAATGATCAAATGCTCCAAGATATCTCACTATGGTTGCCTCTTCCTCCTTTTATGCAAGTGAATGCCTCTTTTCCCTAGACCCCACACATTAGGGTTTCTTCCACAAAAAATCTTTCTCCATCCAAAACTGCGTTGTCTTCCCAAGCAAGTTACACCTCTTAGGCATCGTTGTTGACATGGTCAAACTTGACCTTGTCCTCATGCAAATTGCCCCTTTTCACACTGGAAGGTGCAAAAGAAGCTGCTCCAATGATCCTTTTCACACTATGAAGGATCTTATTCCTACTCATGGGCCTTTTACCCATTTTATTCACCTCCTAGATGAAATAAGAAAAAATTAATATTCCAATTTGCTGCATGCAAATTTTGGAATATTACAGTCCTCCCCTCTCAAATTTTTCTTGTCCTCAAGCAAGTGCAAGGATAGAATGATTTCTCTTCTCCTCTCCTTGTAGCATCCCTGTATGATGATCTCCTCCAACTGAAGTGATGCTATCTCATCAATCAAGTCTCCACAATGCTCCTCCTCAGCATGTAAGTCAGCTATCAAGCCATCATCATGTAAAGGTGAGATACTCAAGAGGATAACAAAGTGATTTCTAGAGGTCCCTTTGAAGAATGGGATCTGAAATATAATGGGAAATATATTTCCCATATGGATCCTCCGTCTCCAAGCTATGAGCCATGCAAAATGAGTCACCTCCCAACTAGGCAACTCATGAAAGCTGTCTTCCACCTTTGGCTCCTGCAAAGTAGGTGGGATAAAAATCTGCTCATGGTAGAAAATGTAGCCTACCCCACGTTTTCCATCTCCCCACTTATGATAAGTGTAGAGAAAGTGTTGATCCTGGGCTGCCAAATACTTGCCCTCAAGTGGAAATATGAATACTAGATCTCCAATGATCTCTCCTCCAATGCTGCAAATCATGCTGGCCCAAGTATCTCCATATATGATGAGTTGGAAGTCATCAACATATGGTATGTCATATATCATATGGCTCACCTCATATGGAAACAAATGAGTAGCTCTAGTGGCCATACCATCTCCCATGATCCCCTTAGAACATGTAGTGCAAAAAGTGTAGGAGAATTCTCCCTCAAAGGACACATCCATCCAATGTGTCTTCCTCCCAAGCATGCTCCTCATTAAGACAGAAGAAATAGAGCCATAGGGAGCAAAGATGAGAATCATGATTTATTCCATATGCAAAAAATGTGAAGGACAATGGTCCCTTAAGTGCAACCAACGTAGCTTGACCCTCAACTGCAATAGAGACTGATAAAATAAGTGGCCTCTCAACCACTTTCTTGCTGCTCTGATATGATAAGTATAGAGGAAGTGAATGATGTAAGGTGTACAATGAGAATGTCCTCCATAATACATCTCTTCCCCAAGTCCTCCAAGGGAATGGCCATCAATCATTCTTATGGCCTCATATAAACCATGTGGTCTAGAAAAAATAATGCTCCTCCTTGGAGCATCATCCTGCACATGTATGGTTAAGGGATGCATACATACATCATACAAATAATTGTGTAAAAAATAATGAATACCCTTACCATACCTCTTGCTCATACAAGTGGAGTGGCTCATAAGTGAGTCTCCTCTCATCCTCAAAGGGAAAAGAAGTGGCTGTACTAACTCTTCCGAAGAGTCATGCCTCTCCTCCATCTGCATCTGATCCATGCATCTCTGCATATGCTAATATATCTCCTCCTCAATTTCGTTCCAAAAATACCCCTACATGATGGTGTGGTATGCTCTCATAGAACAAGTGGGACTGAAAAGGAAATCCTCCTGAGCTACTTGTAGCAACTTCTCCTTGAGCTTGGAAGCTCCAGGAAAGAAGATCCTACCATGATAAAATATGAACCCATCTCTAATTGAATACTCCTCCAAGTGCAACTAGCCATCTAAGATCACGAAAGCAATAAGATCCTTGGAATACTCCACTAACAGCTGGGAGCTCCAATAGGGATCTAACCTCCATAGTGACATTGCTAATGATCTCTTATGAAGAGCATATGTCATATGGTCATCCTCCTCTCTAACATCTCTCATGTCAAATATGAAAGTTGGAAGGTTGTTGTCCTTCCCCTACTGCTTCTGCCACAACCTAGATTCTATAATCTAAGTGGGTATTGATGATGTTGAGAGAATGCTCCCTCTCTCCTTGAGTCTACCCCAGACTTCGAGTGTTGTATCAAGCTCTCCCAAGGTTCCAAATCTCCCAAAATCCATGAGTGGTGCCCCAACATGTGAAGCATCCCTCCTCTGCTGGTCCAGTGGTCTCCCCAGAAAAATGTCTCCATGCAATGAGACATCCTCAACAAGATATGACTGAATAGATGAATGGAGAAATCTCTCCATGATTCCAATGAACAATCCAATCACCTTCTTAGGTGCATCAACTGTCTGCTCAACTTAGTGTTCCTAAATTGAGGTCATAAATTGTCAACCAGGGTTAGTAAACTATTGAAGTGAAGTGCACTATATGTGCCTAGGTATTTTTTTCTCACTACGTTGTGTTTAGTGTTTTTCAATGTTTTTGATTTTTTTGTTTTTATCCTAAGAGGAAAAGAACTAAGTTTTGGCAAAGAGAAGTTGTTGGACACACTAAAATAGAGAAAAACCTACTCTAAACCATGTGTGGCACTTGAGAACAGAAAATGAAAAAACTCTAAACAAGAAAAATAACTCATAGCAAGAACTAAATAACTGATAACATGAATTCAATAACTCATAACATGAACTCAGTCCAATTCATTCATTAGGAATATGTTGGAATAAATTTTGAGAAAAGGATAAGTTTAATGCAATGAGGTTCTTCTAAGACAGTCTGTAACCTAGTGAAGAATTCTACTTCTAAATTAACCTATGACACCGAAATTAATCTATTCTACAACTTAAAATATCACTGTTAAACCTCTTTCAAGAATTAGAAATCTTTTGAAATAGCTTTGGAAATGAGGCATTTTGTGAAATTATAAAAAGTTGCAGAGAAATCAAGGCCTTGAATTGATATCACTAATTCTTGTCCATGTGATGATGTGTTTGGAAGAGATTAGTACAAGAGTAATTTGTAAATAATGAAGGTTGTGAAGTCTAATTCAACTAGCTAATCAAACTTGAAATATAGGGACTATAACTAAACTAGAGTGCAATTAAACTAACTTGAAACACAGTGAATCAGAAACTGAACTAGGGTGCTATTAACCTCTGGAGTATTACAATTAAACTAAAAATGCAACTAATCACTGAAATATTTCAGCTCTATCTCATTTGGAGTTAGTGGTATTTTGGAATAATTCATAGAACAGGACCGGCTATAACATGTGATGTAGATGAGCATAAAAACATAAAGTTCAACAAAACACAATAAAGCTCTAAAACACCACAGCTATGTCTCATCCAGTGTTAGTGATATTTTGGAAGAGTTCATAATAACAAGACTAGCTGTAACAACTGATGTAGTTGAGCACAAAAACATAAAGTTCAGAGAAATGAAAATAACTCCTAAAATACTACAGCTATATCTCATTCAATATTAGTGATATTTTGGAATAATTCGTAAGAACAAGACTAGACTGTAGCATCCAATGCAAGTGAATATAAAACACAAAGTTCAGAAAATTGCTTAACCTAGGAAAGCAACAAGGCTAAAGTTACTTATCTAAACAATGTACACAAAGCTTCTCAGGCAGTAGGGGCCCTCTACCACCAGATTAGCATACAAGTCTCCTCAAGGTTGCCTCAGATCTTGCAATAAAGCAGTGCTTCTTTCATTAAAGGAAAAGTATTTCAGAAACAAAGTATTATGGTTTTCTGAGATATAGTAACAAAACATAAATCTAGCTAGATGTTTCTCGGTCTCCTGAGTCATTATTCTAAGAAAATTACATAACTGCCCTTGAGATAAAATAGGAATAAATGTCTTTCCCAACTAAAATCAAATTATAACTCTGGTGGAGGTCTCGTACTGTGATTAAAGACATATGTATAGTCCTTGTCCTATTAGAGGTCTATCTCTTAGTTTTGGTTTCCCACGTGCATAACCACCTGTAGAATTCTGCTCAGACTTCGTAGGGAGCAAGGAATGATGTGGATGAATTTTGGAATTCACCCATATGTGTTTTTCTTTGAGGTGACACCTGGAACCTGTGAGAACATGAAGACAGCCGCGGAATAGGCGACTGGCTACAGAATGGCTGCATTCTGTAGCTAAGTCTAGTAAAAAATTACTACAACAACAAAACCATGAAAATATAGCAATTCAGTCATTGTATAAACTCCTAAAGTGTCTTTAACCAATATTATTGATCATTTAAACCTATAATTGATAAGGGACAAAATAAATGAAGTGAAATTTGGTGAAGGGAAAGGACATCTTTGGGGCTCAACATACCCCCACTGCAAAGTTTTTGCATGTCCTCATGCAATCAAATCATATATTCTAAGACTTCTACTAGGACATCTAGGCTCCTTCTTCTGCTTTGCCTGATAGTCAATGGCCTCCTAGGCTTCCTTATGACCAACTTGAATCTCAAATTTATAAGTGCCCTACTCAACTTTTTGTTTTTCTTCTTCAATTTCTCACTAGCCTTGTACAATTTTTCCATTTGCAGAGAGAGGGTTGTATTCATATCACCTTTCAGCTTAACCTGCTCCCTTAAAATGTCATTCTCATTCTTGATATGCCTATTGAATACTTCTAACTCATATTTTTCCCTTCTTAGTACATTAATTGAAGATTTTGGTGGGCTAGGAGTTCTGTCTCTACTTTCTGAGGCTCTCTTCTCTAATGTCTCAATATAATTATAAATTTGTTGTTGAGCTGGGTCTATCTCCGGAGTTTCTTCATCAAGATCCTCTTCATATTGGTACTCAGGTGACCTAGAATTTGGTGTCTCTTCATCCTCAATGTTTATGACTCCCGTTTGTTTAATCCCCTTCATCTTCGTTGAGATGGTCCTTCACATCTCTCCTTGGCATACCTTCTTATCATCTTCTCCTTTTTAAGTTGTTTCCTAATTTCAGTCAATTTCTCAGAAATTATTTCCTCACTATCCTCTTGTATAGACTTACCAGTTTTAGTTTCAACAACTTCGGAAATTTTCCTTCTCTTGCTTCTTCTTGTAGGCTTGCCTTCAGATGGAAGTTCCTTGGGTTCTTCAAAGTGATTCCTCACTAGAAACGCATCCCAATTGTTTCCCACTTTTCTCAAATGATGTTCAATTAGGATTTTAACCAAGCTGTGGTGGCACAAAGTAGTTTCTAGGAATTGAACCCTCTTTTTTACATTAGAGGCCATTCTCTTCAGACAATGAAGTAGGAAAAAGGGTAAATTGATTTCTTCGTCCAAGAAATGCATCATTAACTGAATATGATAGACATAGAGGGTACCAAACCTTCCCTCACAAGTTATAATTTTTTGCAAAATGAGCAACATATTCTGCCATTTATTCTTCAGTGCTAAGCTAGGAATACCCTTCTTAAAAATGGAAACATCCATACCTGGTGTTTTAAGCATTTGCCTCCATGCCTCATTATCAAATTCTCTATTTTTGAACCATCGTTCTCCTTGCCTGGGTAATTCCATTGCTTCTGCAATGAAAGCTTCTGTAATAGTGAATTTAATATCTCCTATTTCGACCTCTGCTCCATTGAAGGACCATGCAAATGTTTTAGTTACCTCTTTATGAAAACCATTAAATTTTCCAAAAATTGTAACCACCCAACCTGCTGTAGAATTTCTCTAATTTGTGGATAAATCTCCAAGTACTTGGTTCCAACTGGTTCCGATCTTACTATGAGACCCATAGCTTCTCTTTTCAACCTTCAATTTACTACTCTTCTATCCACTGTGAAAATGGTTGTTAAAGAGTTTTTTTTTTCCCCAAAGATGTTGTTCTCTGTTCATGCAGTAGTAATTAGCTACGGAAGGGTGATATGAAGAGGTTATAGAATGAGTGAAATGTGGTGAGGGTGATTTACATGAATTAATGAGTTTGAGAACCATCATGGGAGAAAATACCGCGAAAACATTTCGTGAGCAATTCAAAATCATCACTGAATACTTCGGCTGGTGATGTGACTGATTAGGTCACTTCAGTACTTAACCGTTAAGTTTTAAATGATGATTTGAAATGGCAGAGTGGAAGGGATTTTGTCCAAAGTTTTTATGATAGGTTTAATAGGCATGATCAACACGAATAATTAAAACAACTTTTTGAATCATACATGACCTAACTATACTATAACTTTCATATTTTGTCATCATAATAATTTTACAACTTTACCTTTGCCTTTCCTTTAACTTTTGTGATTTTGATATGCTTTGTCCTCCTTTGAAAATCATTGATTCTTCAGTCTTCATAATTCCTTTGATTTTTTCTTGTTGACATAGGTGTGCAGGGTCGATTTGCTGCTGGATAATTGTCTTCAGGATGTCTGGCTGCAGAATGTCTAGCTGGTTGCAGAATGTCTGACTAGCTGCAGAATGTACCTGTAGGAACTTTGAAACATGGAATGGAGTGTTGTATGAAATGGATCATGAAATATAGTGAAATGGATCAGGAGTGAGGTGAAATGTAATGGAATGAAATGAATCACAATTGTGAAGTGGAATGAAACATAAAAGTGGTCTGCAATTTATGATTTGTAACACTCAATCTGCAGAAAGAGATCAAATTTAGAAATCTGAGATGGAAATGAAATGGACCATGGAATGGAGTGAATGAAGTATGGATGAATGGAATGAATGAAATATGAATGAATGGAGCGAATGAAATATGAATGAAGTGAGACATGATGGAGTGAAACTTATGATTTTGTAATGACTGCTTGTAGAAAAAAAACAAATTTGAAAAGCTAAAGTGTCAGAAGGATTATGATTTTCATTTTATCTTTTCTGTATAAACATGCTAATCAGTGATTAGTTTTCATGTTTATACTTTATTTTATTTATGCTTTTGAATTCAAAAAATTCAACTAAGTTGATGAAGAAGAAAAATTCTTCTTCATTAACTTCACATCACTGTTTTCCTGGAATCTCTTGACAAATTCTTCTCTTGAAAGTGGCTTATGATACAGCTTCAATCTATGACCATTTACAAGAAAAGTGATCTTCTCTTCATCTATTGTCCTGATTTTTATTGCTCCATTGTCAAAAATTCTTATAATTTCATATGGCCCAAGCCAATGTGTTTGGAATTTACCTTGAAAATCCTTGAACTTTAAATCAAACAAGAGAGCCCAGTCACCTTCTTTGAACTTATTTTCCTTGATGTACTTGTCATGCCATCTAGTCCTTTGCTGTTGGACTATACTTGTTTTCTGAACTGCATCTTGTCTGATCTCATCCAATTCATTAATCTGCTCCAATCTGTGCTTTTGTGCCTTTGTTAGATCAAGTCCTAGCTGAACTGCCATTTTAAAAGTTTGAATCTGAAACTCTATGGGAAACAAAACTTGTTTTCCATAAACAAGTTCATAAGGAGTATGGTCTGTTGTGCTTCTCCATGTAGTTCTATAGGCCCACAAAGCTTCAGGAAGCCTGTCTACCCAATCTCTTCTATGTAAATGGACAGTCTTTGTTAGGATCCCTTCAATGACTTTATTGGTAGATTCCACTTGACCATTTGCTTGTGGATGATAGGGAGTAGATTTTCTGTGTCTGATTTTGTACCTCTCCATCACTTGTTCCACTAGCTTTGATGTAAATTGAGCTCCTTGATCTGTAACAATTTCCCTTGGGACACCAAAACGAGTAAAAATATCCTCAAAAAGAAAATTAACTACAGATGCTTCAGTAGCGGAAAGTAATGTCTTGGCCTCTACCCATTTGGTAACAAAATCAGTGCAAACTAATATATATTTCTTTTGTCTTGATGGAGGATTAATAGGTCCTAAAAAATCTAAAGCCCATTTCTCAAAAGGTTCAATATGTACCTGAGGCTGCAATGGCATCTCACCTAAAGGAGAAGGTTTCCCTACCCTTTGGCAATTGTCACACCTTTTGACATACTCTTTAGCATCTTTAAAAAGGGATGGCCAATAATATCCTAAATGAAGGACCTTATAAGCTGTCCTCTTATCAGCAAAGTGTCCGCCACAAGGTTCATCATGACATGCTTTGAGAATCTCAGGCATCTCATCTTCCCGAACACATCTCCTAATGATAAAATTTGGACCTGTCCTGTACAACTCATTAGCAACCCATGAATATTTTGCACTGTCATAAATGATTTTTCTTTTCTCTCTTGCATTCATTATTGAAGGAAATTTCCTTGAAACTAAATAATTAGCAATGTCAGAAAACCAAGGAGTCTGAGTAGAAATTGCAAAAAGATATTCATCAGGAAATTGATCTTCAACTGGAGTGTCATCTTTGATGTTTTGGAGTCTAGATAGGAAATCAGCTACTGTGTTTTGTTTTCCGGGCCTATCTAGAATGGTAATGTTGAATTCTTGTAAAAGCAATAACCATCTTATGACTCTGCCATTAGTAATTGATTTGTTCATTAAGTATCTAATTGCAGAATGATCAGTGTGAACAAAAGTTTCATAGCCTTTTATATAGTGTCTGAATTTGTTTATGGCATGAACAATAGCTAAAAACTCTTTTTCAGTTACAGTATAGTTTAACTCTGAAGGAGTCAAATTTTTACTGGTATAGTAGATGGCATAAGGAATCAGGTATTTTTGTCCCAATACTGCTCCTAGAGCTGTATCTGAGGCATTTGTTGAAATATGAAAAGGTAACTTCCAGTTAGGTCCCCTTAAAATAGGTGCTTCAGAAATTTTTGTTTTCAGGGTCTCAAAGGCTAACTGGCAATCAGGATTCCACTTGAATTCACAGTCTTTGGTAAGCAATTTGAAAAGTGGAGATGCTATCTTGGTGAATTTTTCTATAAACCTTCGATAATATCCTGTAAATCCAAGAAAACTCCTAACATCTTTTTGACAACTTGGAATAGATAAGTTAGAGATGACTTCAACTTTTGACTCATCAACTCTAATCCCATCCCCTGAAATGTGATGTCCCAAAACAATTCCTTCAGTAAACATCATAAAACACTTCTCATGACTTAGTGAAAGATTTGCTTCTTTACATCTCTTTAAAAAAAATTCCAAGTTTGCTAAGGCTTCTTCAAATGTGTTTCCATAAACTGTGAAATCATCCATATATACCTCTACACAATCATGTATTAGATCTGAAAAAATTCCTAGTACTTCCCTTTGAAATGTTGCGGGTGCATTGCATAGTCCAAATGGCAATACTCGGTAAGCATAGGTACCCCAAGGACAGGTAAATGTGGTTTTGTCTTGATCTTCCAGTGCTACTTGGATTTTATTATAACCACTAAACCCATCTAAAAATGAGAAGTACTTTTTTCCAGCTAATGTATCTAATACCTGATCTATGAAAGGTAGGGGAAAATGATATTTAAGAGTAGCTTTGTTTAATTCTCGGTAGTCAATACATACCCTCCATTTACCATTTTTCTTTGGCACAATTACCAAAGGAGAAACCCACTGAATATCTGAAATGGGATAGATAAAGTTGACATTTAACAATTTCTGCAATTCTTCCTTAACAATCTCCCTAAGATTTGGATTCATCCGTCTCTGAGGTTGTCTGATTGGTTTACAATTTTCCTCTATGTAGATGTGATTAGTGCAAGTGTTGGGGCTTATCCCTTTCATATCAGTGTACTCCCATGCATATGCAAAAGAATGTCTCTGTAAGATCTTGACTATCTCTTCTTGTTGAGATTTCTCTAGGTTCTTGTTTATGTTTAAGGTTTTTCCTAGAAATATCTCAATTATAGAGCTGCCAAATTTATCCATGGAATAGAGAGACATCTGCCTTGAACTCAATGTTAGATTCTTCTTGAAATTGTTCATGTTTTTATTCTGAAGAGGATTCAAAGTTTTCTAAGGTATTCAGAATCTGGCTATCTTCACTAATTTCTGAAATTGTGAAGAGAGGTTGTAAGTCTTCTTCATCCTCTATCCATTGAGTATCATCTAATTCTGTAATTGTTCTTACTGGAGGATACAAGGTAAATTTCTTGGTTGAACTACCATCAGAGATGTACATATCACCGGATCTACAACTAATGAAAGCATCAGCTATAGCTAACCAAGGTCTTCCTAATATAATAGGATGTCCTCCTAGATTATTCTTAGGAGTTAGGATCATAAAATCCACAGGATACTCCCAAGAATCTAGGGACACTGGAATGTCTTATATTACCCCATCAAGTTTGATCACAGATCTATTTGCTATTTGTAATAATGTGGATGTAAAAAGAATATTAGGAAGTTTCAGTTTATCCATGATTTGTCTACTCATGATATTGATTGCTGCTCCTAAATCAATAAGTGTGTTTTGGATCTCAATTCCATTGATGTGAATTTTAACAACTAGATTTCCTGTGTCTAGATACTTTGGAATAGCAATCTTACCCATCATGATATTTGCTATTTTGCCAGCCAGTTGAATTTTATTTATCTCTCTTATTCTTTTCCTTGTTTTCTTCGTGCTCAACTCCTTTATTGTCTTTGCTAAGATTGGAATTTCCTTGATAGCTTGCAATAATGGAATCTTAATAAAAACATTTCTCAGCTCATCCAAGAAATCATAATTAGGCACCATAATTTTTTTTTCTACACCCCTATCAATTTGTAATCTTTCTGGAAAGGGAGGTGTAGAAGTGGATGTTGATGGCTGCTCTAATATAGGAGTTGAAATTATTGGCTCTTTTTGTTTTGATTTTTCAATGTTTGGGTCTTGGAAAGATGTGTTCTCTTCAAGACTTTTATTTGCCAGTAGAGAATCTTCCTCAGAGTTATTTTTCTCTTGTATGATTACTGAAGGTTTCCTCTTTTCATGTACTATTCCAGACCTAAGTTGAACATCACTAAGGTCTAAAGGAGTAATCAAATAAGTTGGAAACTGTTGGCCTTCTATCATATATGTGTTATGAGGATTTTTATTATTGGGGTTTGGTATGGGTTGGGTAGGCAACTGATTTTTTTTCTGAGGAAATGGTAATGGAAGTGGTTGATTTTGATGTTGTGGATTTTGATGTTTTTGTTGAGAATTTTGTTGAAAATTTTGCTGAGGAGGGAAATGTGGATATGGTGGATAGGATGGTGGATATTGGTAATACTGAGAGTATCTTCCATAGGGATTTTGTGCTCCTTGCACCCAAGTTTGTGATTGATTTTGAAATTGGGGCCAAGTTTTCTGCCAAGCATTCCAATTTAGTGAGAGTTGATTATACAACTGATCATGAAATCCTTGTGTTTGAGGTCCTTGCCAAGGCCTCCTGGAGACAAAATTGAGAGATTCTGTGGAACTTGTAGGAGTTTCTTCTTGAAAGACAGCTTTAAGACCAGGAAGTGAAAGAAAACTCTTGGTCTCATGTTTTTCTGAAAAAATTACACAAGTCTCCACAACTTTTGCATCCAAAGGGCACTCTCTCAAGGCATGTTTCTTTCTACATTTGGGACAAAAGATTGCTAAGGCATCAAATTCAGCTTTTTTCTTGTTTTGTAGTTTAAGGGTGTCTATTTGTTCACTAAGACTCCCTAAAATTTTAGATTTTAATTCATCAAGCATATGTCCTATTTCTGCCCTACTTACTGTCCTAGAAGAAGACTTACTTGCCCTTGCAAGAGCAGGGTCTCTCGGTCCTTTTACAGTTTTAGATTTTCCTCTTGAAAGATTGATACATAATTCAGCTATTTTAGGTAGTGTGAGTTGAGATATATCCCCTTTTCCCATCATGTTAAGGATATCCAACCATTCATCCCTAATTGTCTTCAACAAGAGAGCTTTCAAAGTGTCTTGGTCTAAGTTTTCCATTTTTGCTCTTTTGATGTTGTAGTGAAATCTCTCCAATAAATCTTCCAAATTTTCATCTTCTTTTTGTAACATTTTAAACACTTCCTCCTTATGGTTGACTGGCATACAGTAATCCAAATACCTCTCTAAAAATTCTTGTTTCATGTCTTCCCATGTCCTAATAGAACTGTTGATCAAACTCATAAACCATTTTAATGCTGCTCCTTTCAATGTTGAAGGGAATAGTTTAAGTTTTTGAGCATCTTGTAAGTAGTCATAGGTTCTACATAGGACTTCAAATTCAAATACGAAGGTTTCAGGATCTTCAATTTTAAGTCCATAAAAATTTGGAAGGATAGAGGGTGAAATGTTTTTCATAGTTGCATTGGTTTCTTCATCTACTATAGGAAACCCAAAAGAGCTTCCCATTTCTCTTCTACCTCTTCCTCAACCTCCTTCTCCTTCTGCACCTCTACCTCCTTCTCCTATAACTCTACCTCTACCCCCTCCAAATAGTGTGTTTTCTCCATTAAAAACTCCTCCTCCCCCTTCTTCTGCCATAGTTGATTCTTTTGTGGAAGTTGAAAAGTTTATGTCCCTAGCAGGGGTTCCTGTATCTTCTTCTAAGACAGGTTCAGTGGGTAAAGTGGAAGGTATTTCTAATGGAATATCTAATCTTAAGTCCTCTGGAATTCTAGGATCAGTAAAGGATGGAATGTGGGTTTGAGTTGAAGGTGTGCTAGCTCTTGGTCTTGGTGAAACAAGTGGTGTTCTAGGAATCAAGCTTCTGCTTCTTATGAATCTACCCCTTCAGTCTCTTTCTATACGCATATCATTTTTTTTGGGAGGTAAGAAACAAGTCTACCTAGTTACACTTCCCCGGCAATGGCACCAAAATGTATGCTCAACTTAGTGTTCCTAAATTGAGGTCTTAAATTGTCAACTAGGGTTAGCAAACTGTTGAAGTGAAGTGCACTATATGTGCCTAGGTATTTGTTTCTCACTACGTTGTGTTTAGTGTTTTTAAATGTTTTCTATTTTTGTGTTTTTATCCTAAGAGGAAAATAACTAAGTTTTGGCAAAGATAAGTCGTTGGACACACTAAAACAGAGCAAAACCTATTCTAAACTATGTGTGGCACTTGAGAACAGAAAATGAAAAAACTCTAAACAAGAAAAATAACTCATAGAAAGAACTAAATAACTCATAACATGAATTCAATAACTCGTAACATGAACTCAGTCCAATTCATTCATTAGGAATATGTTGGAATACATTTTGAGAAAAGGATAAGTTTAATGCAATGAGGCTCTTCTAAGACAGTCTGCAACCTAGTGAAGAATTCTACTTCTAAATTAACCTATGACACCAAAATTAATCTATTCTACAACTTAAAATATCACTGTTAAACCTCTTTCAAGAATTAGAAATCTTTTGGAATAGCTTTGGAAATGAGGCAGTTTGTGAAATTATAAAAAGTTGCAGAGCAATCAAGGCCTTGAATTGATATCACTAATTCTTGTCCATGTGATGATGTGTTTGGAAGAGATTAGTACAAGAGTAATTTGTAAATAATGAAGGCTGTGAAGTCTAATTCAACTAGCTAATCAAACTTGAAATATAGGGACTATAACTAAACTAGAGTGCAATTAAACTAACTTGAAACACAGTGAATCAGAAACTGAACTAGGGTGCTATTAACCTCCGGAGTATTACAACTAAACTAAAAATGCAACTAATCACTGAAATATTTCATCTCTGTCTCATTCGGAGTTAGTGGTATTTTGGAATAATTCATAGAACAGGACTGGCTGTAACATGTGATGTAGATGAGCATAAAAACATAAAGTTCAACAAAACACAACAAAGCTCTAAAACACCACAGCTATGTCTCATCCAGTGTTAGTGATATTTTGGAAGAGTTCATAAGAACAAGACTAGCTGTAACAACTGATGTAGTTGAGCACAAAAACATAAAGTTCAGAGAAATGCAACTAAATCATAAAATACTACAGTTATATCTCATTCAATATTAGTGATATTTTGGAATAATTCGTAAGAACAAGACTAGACTGTAGCATCCAATGCAAGTGAATATAAAACACAAAGTTTATAAAATGGCTTAAACTAGGAATGCAACAAGGCTAAAGTTACTTATATAAACAATGTACACAAAGCTTCTCGTGCAGTAGGGGCCCTCTACCACCGGATTAGCATACAAGTCTCCTCAATTTTGCCTCATATCTTGCAATAAAGCGGTGCTTCTTTCATTAAAGTAAAAGTATTTCAAAAACAGAGTATTGCGGATTTTTGAGATCTAGCAACAAAACATAAATCTAGCTAGATGTTTCTCGGTCTCCCGAGTCATTATTATAAGAAAATTACATAACTACCCTTGAGATAAAATAGGAATAAATGTATTTCCCAACTAAAATCAAATTAGAACTCTGGTGGAGGTCTCGTACTGTGATTAAAGACATATGTACAGTCCCTGTCCTATTAGAAGTCTATCTCTTAGTTTTGGTTTCCCACATGCATAACCACCTATAGAATTCTGCTCAGACTTTGTAGGGAGAAAGGAATGATGTGGATGAAGTCTGTAATTCACCCATATGTGTTTTTCTTTGAGGTGACACCTGGAACCTGTGAAAACATGAAGACAACTGCGGAATCGGAAACTAGCTACAGAATGACTGCATTTTGTAGCTAAATCTAGTCAAAAATTACTACAACAACAAAACCATGAAAGTGTAGCAAGTTAGTCATTATATACATTCTTAAAGAAACTTTAATTAATCCTATTGATCATTTAAGCCTGTAATTGATAAGGAACAAAGGAAATGAAGTGAAATTTGGTGAAGGGGAAGGACACCTTTGGGGCTCAACGGCTATTATATAAAAGGCCACTCTCCTTCCTCATTACATCAGTTGCAAATTTTACAAGGGAAAGCTAATTTTCTTCGCTATTTTATACCTAACTATGCTGAAGTAGCTAAAGGATTTACACAATTGTTAAAACAGGGCGTTTCTTTTTACTGGGATGAGATCGCTCAGAAATATTTTGATGCATTGAAAACATTGTTGGTCAATGCTCCTCTCCTCTGCCCTCCAGATTATCATCATGATTTTTCCCTTTATTTGGCTGCCGCTTTCAACACGATTTCCATGGTTTTGGTACAATACGATGATGACGGTCATGAGCATGTTATTTATTACTTGTCTTGTAACCTTCTCGACACTGAAACACGTTATGCTTACATCGAAAATTTAGCGTTGGCTGCTATTCAAGCTGTTCAACGTTTTCGTCATTATATTCTTTTGCGTACAGTGATAGTGATTTCTGAGTGCAAACCCATGACCTACATATGGTCTCGAAAATTGCTGGGGGGGAAATACTCAAAGTGGATTGTCATCCTCCAAGAGTTTGATTTGGAATTTACTGCTACCAAATCTAAGAAGTCATTGGTATTTGCTGATTTACTTTGTTCTCTCCCTTCCGACTCCACTCCTTCTCGTTCTGAGGACTTCATCCCAGACGATTCGATTTTCTTGATTAGCACCCTCGATCCATGGTATCTCCAAACTTCATCTTTTAGGTCTGAATTGACGAAGGATTCCCGCCGATGCATTCGTCATCAGTCACAACGTTATCGTATAGTTGGAGATACTATTTATCGTATTGGAGTCGATTCCATACTCTGGCGATGTTTTACTCTCGAGGAAGTTGAGAAAGCTCTGATGATTGTCACAATGATGCCTGTGGCAGTCACATGTCTGGTTATGCTACTGCACAAAAAATTCTTCGTGTTGGTTATTTTTGGCCTTCTATTTTCAAAGACTGTATTGTCGCAATTCGTAAATGCCATGATTGCCAATTTTATCAACGCAAGTTGCATGCGCCACCCATTCCTCTTCATCCTATCATTACCGTTGGTCCCTTTGCGAAATGGGGCATCGATTTTATGACGTGTAACCCTCACTCGGCCGGGGGGCATGCTTATATTATCGTAGCCGTGGACTACTTCACTAAATGGGTCGAAGCAATGCCTACACTTGCTGCTGATGGTAAGACAGCTGCTTAGTTCATATTCAATCATATTATTGCTGAGTTTGGTGTCCCTCAAGCCGTCGTTACTAATAATGGTTCCCATTTTCGGCATTATATGGTGGCGGAGTTGACTTCTAAGTTGGGTCTGCGTCACGACAACTCAACGCCGTACTACCCTCAAGCCAATGGTCAGGTTGAAGCTGTGAAACAAAGTTCTTGTCACAATGCTTCAACGTATGATTGGGATCCACAAATAAAATTGGTATCTCATGTTATTTTTGGCTCTTTAGGCATACCGAACCTCAGTGAAGAACGCAACCGGGTTCACTCGTTTCCAATTGGTTTATGGCCTGGAAGATACTCTCCCGATTGAATGTGAAATACCTTCACTCAAGTTGGCTGTTGAATTACTGCTGAATACTTCGCCAGAAGAAGAGCGTATCCTTTATTTACAAAATTTGGATGAAACCCGCCGCTTTGCTGCTCTCATTATCGAAGCACAGAAAAAGTGGGTCAAAGCTCATTTTGATCAATTAGTTTCTCCTCGTTCTTTCGTTGAAGGAGATCTCGTCCTCCTGTATGACCAAGCTCATGATAAGCTGGGGGCAGGCAATTTCAACCTATGTGGCATGGGCCCTACATCGTTAAACGTGTGTTTCAGAATGGGGCCTATGAGCTAATTGACTACGAAGGTCATCCTCTTGAACAACTCAGAAATGGGTTGTATCTCAAAAAATATTATGCATGAGTCATTCATGCGTAATAGGTGTACATAGATGTTGTTTTCATTTTTGTACATGTTTTCTGGTTTGGTGTGCTTTGTGAATGTTTTTCTGCTTATCGGGTCTTGCTTATTGTGCAGATGTCTATTACCCCTTATGTCGGTTTCACGGATGGTGCTTTCCGTAGTACCAACAATTTGTCTTCGGCAACCTGGGTAATTTATGATCCTGCTGGTGAGTTGATAGATTTGCAAGGTATTTTTCTAGGACAAACTACAAACAATGTCGCTGAATATAGTACTGTCATTGATCTATTAACCGAGGCAATCAACTTCGGCATACGCGCATTGCTTGTAAATATATATTCATAGCTTGTTGTTCTGCAACTCAATAATCATTATTCAGTTAGAAATCCACATATTTTGAGATTTTATTTACGTATTCTTTTGTTCGAAAAACATTTTGATAAAATTACCTATCAACATATTCCTAGACGAATGAACACATTAATTGATACAGTGGCTAACATTGTATTGGATAGACATTTGCATCATTTTTAAAAGCATTATCATATGTAAGAGATCCATGTAGGGAAATATATATATATATATATATATATATATATATATATATATATATATATATATATATATATATATATATATATATATATATATATATATACGCATGTTTGCAAATATGTGCGTCATAACATCAAAAAATATATGTATGCTTCTATTACATTCTGAGACATCATGTCTCGCAAAATATGCAGATAAAATAAACCTAGGTGTCTAATTAGCATGATGCTCATGATAACATGTCATGGTGCGTACTAGCCACCTTAGCACGCATTGAATACGGCTAGGTACCCCTACGGTATGTCTCTGGTTGGCGTGAGGAACATCATCAAAACATGCATAATCCGAGACTCATCGGGTGATCCCCTCCAGTTTGCACACTATCTCATTTCCTCTCTGCCCTCGCCTTGAGGGTCGAAATCATGAGAGATTCGCCTCGCTATCGGTGACATGCCATCAGGTCTCTCTGGGCCAACATCTACATCACATGGATTTAATTTCAGAACATGCATAAATACATAAAAATAATAATACTCATAAAACCTAAAAAATGAGTCTCACCCAAATCTTCATCCCAATATTCTCCCTTCGGGGGTGGGAGGTCCAGATCATCAGTGAATTTCGTACCATAGTAGGGCCAATCCTCCACAAAAATAAGCTATCAACAAAGCCAATCAAAAAATTTTGGCCTCTGATACATCTGTTGGTTGCCCCCTGCCCTTGACATCAGAGCTGCCCATCGAACCATCTACGGTTCTCTCCCTGGTGGTGTCGGGACTATGACCGCATATTTCTAAAAAATGAGTAATAGTTCCAAGAAGAATGATACCAAAATAGATCCATAACCAAATTATTTTATTTTATTCTTCTTACATTTGGTTAGTTGGTGCTTCCTGTTTATGGTCATAGCCTCTGCCCAGTTATAGATGGTCGGTGCCATGCAGATTAAAGCAAGAAGCAACTGAGTCTTTTTTGTTTCGTGCGGTGCTTGTGATCCCACAGCCCATGTGATGGTATGCAATACCATGCGTAGTTTCAAATCTGGGATAGTTTTTATATCAAATTTCCCACTACCTAATCCCTTCCGCACTCCTCAACACACCGTGTCTATCACGATGGTCATGTTTTCCATGCAGGATCGGGTGCTAGTTAGGAATGGTGCTGCACATTTCTGTAATAATCCTGTGATTAAATACACGTCAGAGAAATCAATCTCAATTTCTTGATCCCGTAGGATGAACTTATCTTGATCTTCGTCCCATATACTGATCAGATACTGTAGTAATTTTGATACTGTAGTAATTCTGGTTGGGCTCGAAGACATGTGTTAGGAAAAAAAATTTCAAACCACAATTTCTGAGGGCTTCCATAACTCCCTCATTTTCCATGGCTAGCTCATCTTCTTCACTATGTTCTCATTCCTTCCATTCAATGACCATTTTGCCTCTTTCTACCTACAAACACACACACACATGAGTGGTATTAGTCAATTTTAACCCTTAAATCTGTAAACAATTGGGGTATTTGATGCATATTTTTTGCTAGAACTAGTTTGCCTTTGTTGGCGTGGTGTTTTCAGAAGTCACGCAATGGCGTGCCTATCAGCCAAAAATCGAGCAATTGGTGCAACTCGTGCCGGCCGGCTGCTTAGTGAAACCTAATTTTTACATTTCCTCCCCCAAAATTTGAAATTGACAATTGCAGGAAGCAAGAAATAGCTTAAAATTACAAGAGGGATCTCAACTCTTACCTGGAATTGACGGATTTGCGATTGATCTACTGGATTGGACGCTATTGTCGCCGATCTACTACTTGATTGATATCTTTGGATTTGCGATTGATATACAAGCATATACTATCCCCTTCAATATTTTTTTAAAAATAATTGGGGTACTCGCTATAAATGGTGGGGAAAATGGAACGAAGTTTTAGTTATGTTGGCGGTATGTCGCTCTTGAACATGGCACTTATGCGCATTCGTGTCGGGTTGGGGATATCTCATTTCGTCATTTTTGCCTCAATGGGTTTGGGTAATCTCTTTTGACCTCTCATCTTATCTTTGCCATGTCATCATGACCTCGAGATCCTTTGATGTAAAATATTGTTAAATCCGGTGTTGTGTTGTTGATATGTTTAAGAAAGTTTACCTCTACAGTTGTCAACCTTCCTCTAATCTCCTATTGGTCCTGATCCACTTTCATCATGTTCCTTTGTCTCGTGTCGATCGTGTGGGAAAAATTATGGCCCTCCTTGGACCAGGTCACTTCCTATCGACTTCATCTCATTATCCAGGAATTTGATCTAGAGACTCCCTTCTGGTACCTTGGAGCATGCATTCCTTAATGGTAGCTTTTTCACATTCGATGCAAGGTTCACATCATTGGCCTTCGATCAAGTGATTTTGTAGATGTTCAATGTCAGATCACTTTTCACATTCCGTAGATTGTACCTTTTGTACCTTGAGGGACATCTTCATCATTGGTGGTTTCTCTCGTGTCTATTAACAGCTTCCATCATTAGCTATTAATAAGACGATTTTACTGCCTATTCGATTTGACTCATACATTCGCATGCTCGAAATTGTACTGGTTCGGGTTGAGATGGAGTGCAAGACCCTGGGTTTTGTTTGATAAACTCCAGGTTACAGATTTTTGTGGATTATTATGACTTATTGCATGACTCTCTTGATTGGATGGTTGCAACCATACCTGAGTCTATTTATTGATCCTTCCTGCTGGATGGCTATATCCATACCTCGGATCTCAGTTTTTATATACTCTATTATGGAAGGCTACGCCCATACCACATGATTCATGTATCACAGATATCAGTTATATTTGTAATCATAGGTCTTCTGACAACGGTGTTTGGTTTGAACATGTTCTTGTAAAGCATTTCACCCCTCCCTATCTCTCAGACTTCATACTTTAGGGAGCATCTATTACACAGCATTTTGTCACTGTCCCTGCAATCCCCAAATCGCACATTGGAGGGTCATTTCTGTGACCAATACGTAGTGTCATGCTTTAAAAATACCATCCTTTCATCCATTTTGATGAAAGAAACATTTTTCTTGTTAACATTTCCCTAAGTAGAGCTATGAAAATCCCTATTTTTTCCTTTGCACGAGTAGCCCATTGTATCCTCCCGCCAAACTGGAAATTTAACATTAAGCCTATGCCACTTGGCACTTTGTGCCAGTTAGACACCCACGCCAAGCTATTTATGGATTTTTTTTTTAAAATAGAGTCATAGGTTCCATTCCAACCACCTCGGGGATTAGTCATTAGGAGTGGTTGAATTGAAAAAACCACAGACTCCTTGCTTTAGTTATTAGTTTCCACCTCCCTTGGAACTATCTTAAAGGATAGGACTCCCTACCACCTTTGTAGGGATCCCAAACTCCTCTTTTCCCTCTATATAAGAAACTATCTCCTTTAGTAGAAGCTAACTGAAGACATTATAGAAAAATAGCTGAATATATGAACTAGAGAACTATATTGTAGCTAAGCTGCTATAGGAGATAGAGTAAGAAATATTGTGTTGAAAGACCTCGATTCAATGACTTCTAAGAGAGCTTGAGTCCGAATTTGCTGATCGACAGTTGAGACGTGTTTCGTTTGAACCCCAGTGGAGGAGATCACAACATCAAAGCATCGATTTTACTCTTTGTTCTACTAATTAATATACATGACTACTGTTTGGTTCCACTATTGTGTTATGATGTTTATTTGATATGATATGTTTAACCCTCTTTGACTGGTGAATAGTTGTGAGTGAAACTACGCTGCTATATGTTGTTCTTGTTCTTCGTCTTATGTGCAGGTATTAGGGCGTGATAGGGAATGGATCGTGACTTGTTAAGGCAGGAGCGAGAGACCACTACTCTTTATGCAACATCGATAGCGTTGGATTGAAGGTAGGTCAATCTTCCACATCTTTTGTTAATTCATTAACTAGGAAGCAACACTAGCATGTCCTTTTGTTACTAGACCCACCCTAGGGCTAGAGGGATCATCTCTATTCGCAGAGAGGATTTACCTTCATAACACCTACTCTCACTACACATACTGCGCTGATAGAAGTTTCTGCAGTGATGGATGATGGCAACTTCATGGTGCAAGGGAGCTAATCCATGGATTTGGAGAAATAGGGGGTAATTCCTTTGAGGAAGGAATCCTCCATATACTGGAGTAGATGGAGGCCACTCATGCTTACATTGGTCAAGATCAGGAGATTCTTTTTGGACGGTAGCTTCTCATCGGAGGCCAACTTCCAAAGACCACCACTTTTGTTTGAGCATGAGCAGCTGCATGATGGGAATGGAAACACTTTGGAGGTTGACTTTGGCAAGGGGGAGTGACAAAGGAAAAGACAACACCTTGTGGGGAGCTTCACATTTCAGATCTTCAATGCTATCTCTAAGGAGGATTGATCCATATTGGAGATCTCAAATTTTGGTAGAGTACTCCAAGAATCTTGGTGCTTGCATGATTCTCGATGACCCTGATGGAGATGATAGATACATGGTGGTTGGATAGGTCATATATTATCATGTTAGAGTATTCTTGACTGGAGCTTCTGATCTCAAGAGGAAGCTACTACATGCAACACATGTGGACTTTCTTTCCATGAACTTTAATGCATTTCATTCTTTGATGAAGGAGTTCACTGGGGAGGGCATACAACAAGATATACATCAACATATGGAGAGATGCATAGCCTAGATAGTGATGGAGAGGATGTCACAGCCACTTACCTACTCAATGGAGGTGAGGGAGAATTTCCAATTGAGCCATTTCAGCTCAAGAACCAAAGTACATGGTAGAGAAGGTACAATTTTGCATTATGATTTATAATTCTTTACTTTATATGAGTAGCATGTTGTAGCAAGGAGTATTATCCCTTATTTCACATTATATTATGATGTACTTGAGGCCACTTCCAGCACTGAGGTTGGATATTCTGTTGGTGGTTTGTGGGGGAAGGCACATGATTCTTGGCGTGCACCATTGACACCACATTGTACCTTCATGATCCCATCTTATGGGATGATTGTGGTAGAAAAAAAGTGGCTAGGAAAGAACTTTTTATTCTCTAATTTGAGGCAAGCAAGGGATTCACTGTGCTAGTTCCATGTGTGGAACTATGAACCACTTTCTAGTTGTCATATGGTAGCTTGTTTTCAGTGGTTTTTGCTTCCTTATATTGCTGATGTTATTATATTCATGGGAAGTTTTCTTTGGAGAGTAGAAAGAGAGTTGAAGGTGCTTATTGGAAGCATTATTGTCCCTAATTTACATGTTTCATGTTTTATGGGAGCCAATGGGCAAGCCATGATTGCTATGCCACATCTCTTTTCTTCACATGGGAGGAGCCATTTGGAGAACTTGAGTTCTTGGAGGAAGCACTACATGGATGATTTGTTGAGTGGGGTAACTTGGGCCATTATTGGAGGCCATGAAATTTCAGCCCAATATCAGCAACAACCCCATACTTACCATAGAAGGAGAGATAAACAACTTGGATGGGAAAATCTAATCTCTCCATGCAGCCCCAACACATTCTATGGACCGGGGGTTGATGATTCCTTTGATGAGCTACCTAGAATGGCTCATTTCATTTGGATGATAGCATGGGTTTGGGAGTCTCTGATTGGGCATGAGATCCTCTATGCTTGTCACAATTCCTACCTTGAGGAGACCATTGCATAGCAAGAAGGTTTCCACTTACACCTTCCACCTTTTCATGATGTGAGCCATTTGGCATGCTTGGGAGGAAACCTTGGAGGGCATATTTATTGTAGATTGTTTTGAGTAGTGGTGGGGACTATTGATGAAGAGGCCGCAAGAGGAGGAGGGGAGGAATTTTTCTCTCCTTATATATTTTCTTGAAGACAAGAAATTTTTTGGAGTGGAGGACTGTAATATTCCAAAAATTTATCCTCCAATCTAAATGGAATATTATAGTTGTTTTGTCACTAGGTAGGTGAATAAATGGGTAGGAAGGCCCATAAGTCTCCTTAGAAGCAATAAAAACACTTCAAGTGTGAAAGGAGACCCATTTTAGAAACTAAATAAGCACCTGCAAGTGTGAACAGGGGTTGGGTCATGTTGATTTAGTCAACTTTGACCAAGTCAACAACACTATTATGGAGGAGTGGAGATTAATGAAGGAATAATGCAGTTTTGGAGGGAGATTGATCTGTTGAAGGAAATGACCTAATTTAGAGGGGCAAAGGGCAAGAAATCTCATATTATATTTAAAGAAGAGGATGGCATCCTTTGTGGGGGGATGTTTTAGATAATTATTTTGGTATTGATCTGCTTAGACTATGCTTCCTCTTGTTGTTTACCAGGGTTGCAGTGTCGTTTAGCACCAGGTGTTCCCGAGCCAGAATCCCACCTCTTTCCTTGACAGTCCTCTTGGAAGAGTATTGTATTCATTTCCACATTCATGTTTTTAGGCCAAGCTACAATTTCATTCATCAACGCAATTTCTACAGGTTATTGTGCTGTGTTGCATGGTGCAGC